>CAUHTR010007314.1:102122-153815 GCA_959609185.1 Schmidtea polychroa
CCAATGGATTCTAAATGGTCTCGTGCCTTCGACGACACATGGCAATAAAACTTGTTCTCCCACTCGGACCATTATCGACTTCTTCGGAGATTCAATTTTAGGAGGACCTAGACATTTAAAATAAAATTTAAATACATTAAATTGCACAATTGCTCGAGCATTTCAATAGTTTAAATGAAAACCCACTTATTATAACAACATCGACACTTTTTGAGTCTTGACTGATTTTATTTGTACCCGTACAAGTGTATCTTCCGGTATCTTCTTCTTTAGCATCAGTTATTTCCAATAGTCCAGTTCTAAATAAAAAATATTTTTAAAAATGTTTTTACTTAAAGTGGTTTAGTAGGCGGATGTTAGCCCTATGGACCACTGCCGCACCACTGACCTTGAATTGAATACGCCAGTTTTTATATATTTTGTCGAACCAAATAATGAAATAAAGAAGTCATTGAAAAAAACAGACATCAGTCAATTTATATAAGAGAAATCAAATAAATCTGCAAGCATTACCAGTTTACCAGAATCACATAAGAACACAAGATTAATGTATTCTTTACCCTTCCATCCTCAAAAGTTTTACTTGAATGTGAATATTATTAGAAAATATTTGTATAAAATCTCTTTGTATAAAATATTTGTATAAAATCCGGACATTTGAGTAAAAATAAATATTTTTGGAACACGAAAATAAGTTTTTATTATTATAATTAAATAACATACAAAATTTTTTGAATCTTAAAAACAGGAAAATTATTTAAAAGACAATGTAAATTTTATTTTTTATTTTTAAAACTGTATTTTATATTGCTCCGTGCTACTCCTAAAAGCCTTTTATTTCCTGTCGCCATAGCTCGAAATTTGTCGCATTTTATTTTTAAATTGTTACAAATTAATAATTCGGCTTTAAAATGATCAGGCACTAAACGGTTCCTTTATCCCACCACAATGAACCCATTACTGAAAAAAATCGTTTCAAGAAGGAATTACTGGCGGGAATGCTGAATAAAAATTCCATTAACTTCCTCAATACAGGACAGGTGGCAACACTGATTTACATATTCAAATAAATATAAATACTTTGTTTATGAAAATTTTATATTTGTTTTTTCTTTTATTTTTGGGATAGTAAAAAAAATTATAAATTAAATGAAAAAGGGAAATTGTTTGAAATTAATGAAACGCTAATTAAATATTCAAAAAGTAAAGATTTTTGGGGGAAAATTAGTAACCCGTGACAAATTAAAAGTTGAATACGAATTATTAGTCACAGAATTTCTAGTATTAATTGGATTCATAAAATAAAAATTAATTCAAATACTGTTTATTTAATAATAACAATATTAAAACAAATCGTTAATTTGTTTGAAAACGTTTTTTTAAAATAACAGTTAATGAATAAGTAATTATTTCAATATATAATCACAAATTCAACCAACATAAATTATTTATAACACCTCACATGAATAAAATAATTTTGAAATAATGAAAGAGGCTAGAACGAAAAAATTAATTAATTAATAGTATTTATTGTTCAAGAAAAATTTATGAACCGTTGGGAAAATCTCAGAATTGACAAATAGATTGGTTATTTAAATCATTTATAGGAAACGTCTCAACAACCAATTCCCACCCCCCCCAAGAAGTGGATATGATAAAGGCCATTAAAAAATGATAGCAAATAATTTATATATTTAACAATGATAAACGAAGAAATTTGCCTTTTTTAGGAGATTTTATCAATGAGAGAAATTAAGAAACTGGAAACCTATGTCAGATTGCAGCTCAATCTCAATATTGAAATCATTTGGATTTCTACCACTTAAGGTTTAAAATTATAATCATTGTGAACGAAATGTATTTTCTGGTGATCAATAAAAAATTCTATTTTGCTGGGTTTTATCTGATTTTTCTACTGAACATGATAAACCAAATTCAGAGTAATATTCTACCGAAATTTTATCAATATCCCGAAAATATACACTACTCTCACAACACACTAACAAATAATTTATTATTAATTATACTCAAAATCTATATTTATTCCAGAAGTAAAAGCTTTATTTATTTTTAAAAATATATCTCTTTTAATACAAATGCGTTCAGCATTGTCTAACTAGGGTGCTCTCTACAACTCTTTGTAAAATTTAGTAATTCTGTCTTAACCCTTTACCGGTAGACCCGGGGATACTCGTCACGCCGAAACCGGCTGATAACCGATAGACCCGAGTTAACTTGTTTTATATATTTGAAAGCGTACTGCAGCACGGTAGACCCGAGTATACTTGGCTAAACGTAAATACGTCGTTCTAGGTCATTTAGAAACATCAAATCATAATAACCATGCACTCTACTACAACTCTAGCCCTGCTGAGGGTAAGAATGTATGGCAGGGTTAAACAAAATAAAAGATTATACAAAAAACATTTCCCATGAAATCTCAGAAAACGTTTCAAACCTCAATGTAGCTGTATTACACCATCGCTATAGGCTAAATCATCACAACAACTATTATTATGCTGTTCTAGTGTGTCAGATAAATAAAATTGAAGACAATACAAAAAAATTCTTACAAAAGATTGAAGCAAAAGACACAAAAACTTGCAAAACAATTGTTCATCTTATTCAGTACCTTGTTATCCACTACTCATTACTTTACAACAATACTAAAAACTGCTTATTTTGTTATTAATTAGTTAACTGTTATTCGTTATTAGTTGTTCGTTATTGTTGATAAAGATATTTTGAAAAATAATTGAAAAATTAATTTTTTTTATAGCCGCAAATAAAGTCGCCAATTAAGGGTCGATTTCAGAAAAAGAAGTTGACGGTAAAGGGGTTAATGGTCTACTAACTGGGACCTCTGGCAACGAATCTTATAATAAACTATCTAAGGTTTACTCAAATAATATAATTTCTATGAACCGTACTATTCCAGGAACTCCACCAGGCTCTAAAAATATATATCTTTACTTAGGATATAATCCCTGATTTAACAAATATTATAAATTGTGCTAAATATATGAAAAAAGTGAAACTAGTTTTATTTTTATAAAAATTATTATCTTTTGAATTATTATCTCAATCGTACAATACTGGAAATACCTTACCTTGAATCGGTTTTAGTTCCATATCTGAATATTCCTTTGCCATCTCTAGTCCATTTGATAACCGGTTTCGGATATCCCTCTGCAGTGCACAATACGGAAAATGAAGTGCCAGACCTTTCTCTCACTTCAATTTTGTCCAACCTCACCAATGCAGGCACTAAAGATTTGAAAATTATGAAACCTTTTGAGAGATTTTCGATCTTACTGATAACTTCTAATTTGTATACTTTCATAATGTTTCCAACTTCATTGCGAGCAATACATTTGAAAATCCCGCCTTCTTTACTAACAGAGGGAATAGTTAGAACCTTTGCATTATTGCTGATGACAAAGTTCATCATATCGTATGGAGAAATTGGCATATCTTTATAGAACCACATAATTGAAGGTGCAGGGGAACCCTCTGCAGGACATTGGAAATTAACTGAAGTACCTAACTGGACTGTGATTGTTTCACGGAAAATTGAGAAATCTGACGGAAACTTTGGAGGAGCTGATTAAAGTTTTGAAATAATTTTAATATTATTTGACTTCTTAAATTTTTCGATGAGTTTCACAAAAATAATAAAATATAAAAATTAATTTAATATTTAATTCTGGAGTCCACATCGAGCGACAAGATGATAACAAAATTGAGGGACCTAAATAATCTAGCTTGATATTTCTTGATTCCCTTCTTTATAGTCCCCAATCTCGCGACCAGTAACTACTACCTCTTTTAAAATCTAAAAAATCTAAGAAAGAAATCATTTGCAAAAAAATGAAGATTTGCATTGCGCGGTTGAAGAATTCTTTGAGGAATGACCCAAGTTTCCTCAAAAATGCATTCCTAGAACTTCTAGAGCTCTGGTGAAAATGTGTGGAGTGACAGAAGTCATACATAGAAAGGTTATGTCTATCTTCAGAATTTAAAAAAATAAAGTTCTACCATAGACGAAGAAATTATTGAACTCACCATGCATATAAAAACTGAATTAATTTTGTTTGGGAACGATTGGTGTATTTTTGCTGTGTGCATCCAATCTGGGAAACGCTTATGTCTTGTGGTATTTATGTTGTGTATGTATGGTTTTGTTTGCTATGGTTCTGTTGGGTTACTGGGTTGTTGATATATTTAAAGTTCTTACTATGACTCCAAGTGTGTCTTTCACTGATCCCAAAATAACATTTGATAACTGAAATCTTTATTGATAAACACAAATGACTTTCCCTTTACACTGACAATAAATTCAACACTTTGCTTGATGTCTATACAATGCTTATTACAACACTCAGTGAGGAATAGCACTTGTGTATAACACCGGATTGAAAAATCACTAACTATTGATTGGTTTATTAACTGGGACTTTGAGCTAGTTGTTTTCTTTTACCTTCTACACAACTTTATTCAAATACTCAAGTAACTTCTTTTCGTTTAATTTGTCAACTAATTCTTTTCTTCAAATCTTCTCCAACAATTATTCTTCACAATTATTTTCTTTACAATTATTCTTCACAAATCGTTTTCCAATAACGTTTCGTGTGACTCTGTCAAATTTTCTCTATTTTCGTCTCACTTTCATTTCAATTTGCCTCTCACGTTTCGTCTCAATTTCTCGTCACCTTTTGCCTCGCTTTTGACTAATTTCTTTCTCTAATCTTGTCTCCGTTTTGTGTCCAATAGTTTCTCTTTATATAGCTTGCTTATTCTATGCCACTCAAGATAATCAAATGTTTTCCACTTTATTTCTCCGGCCTTTCCCGACTGTTCCAATTTTATCTCTGACGGCTGTCAAGATATTTTTTCTTTTTCTTTTTTTGTTCAACCGCCTCCTCCCAGTAATTTAGTTATCACTGACAAGCTGTCGAGATAAGAATATTGTTGTTTTTTCAATTTTTCCCAATTTCGAATTTCCTTTTCCTTTTTGTACTAATTAATTAGTACTGACCTTGGTTTTTATTATCTTGTTTAATTTCTTTTGTTTAATTCCTCTTTCTCATTTCACATTTCCTTTTGCTTCCGCATTCTTTACAGAGTTCCCATAGATCGTCCTGTTTGTCATGACGATCTTCCCCCAGTTAATTTTATTTATTTATTTATAAATTGTTATTTAGGTATCCTCAACAGTTCGATTTCTTGTGAGAGGTTTGTATATTAGATGAAATTGATTTAAATTTTAGATTTAGTTTTTCTTGTTAAAAATTAACAAAAAATTGTAATGATCTCAAAAATAAATTTTGCATTGCATGATTTGTAATTTGCATATAAGGATATAATGTTCAAATTGATGAAATTATGTCAATTGACTCGTCGGCAAGAACGCCTATAAATGATGTAAATTTAAAAACGATAAATTACTGATACAAATGATCACCAACGTTCAATACTGAATAATGTTAATGATGTTACGCTTGTGCAAGGAAATTTGAAAATCATTATAATATTTTACGCCAATGAATATGAATACAGATTATAAAGGAGTCGGATTTGATAATAGTCGCAAGCTTTTCGATATAACATTGATAAATCATACAGATCAATATTTGAAATCAGTCCATTATCTCATTGGAAATACAGGATGTTCAGTTCCTAAAACGCGTCGAGGTAGAAAACTCAATCAGAATGATATGGCCAGATTATCTGAATTTAGATCCATAGAATGTGCGTTAACAGAAATAGAGGTGTAATTCTCCCTTGGTTTTGTATTTTTGTACAAAAAAAATTAAGACATTTATTATTCTGAGACGTTAATACATAAAAATAATGTGAGAAGAGCCTATGCCCAAGTGAAACAACCGAAATAGTGAAATTTCCATATTGACAATTTGACAGTAATATGTTTATAGCGATTATAAATAATAATATAAAACGATGACTTTCTGGTAGCAGCTTCAATTCATAAAAACAATTAGTAAAATATATGATAAGCCTTTGCCTTTACATGATGAATAATAAGTTTAATATTGAAAGATATTATGAGAATAAGTAAAGAAATTATTATCTTACATGTTACAGTTAATACAAAAGTGTGAGAATCTTGACCAGCTAAATTCTTTGCTTCGCAAGTATAACGTCCAGATTCATCTGATTTTGGATTCAAGATAGTCAGACTTTGTCCATTGTTGAACGTCAAATAGTAGTCGGTATCCCCTATAAGAATTGGGCTGTTTTCTTTGCTCCACAAGATTACTGGTTTGGTCATATTGTAATTGTAAACGTTGCAATGGAATGTAATCTGCATATTTTCTTTGACTCGGTGGTTTTCAGGTCCAAGAGATCGCTTCATGATTTTTGGTGGTACTGAAATGAACTTATAATAAATCTATAGAATCATATCATAAATATTTAATTATTATAAAGGATTATGACTTGTAGAGGAATTATTAATGAAAACATATTTCAAAAAAATAAATATGCCTTTTCTGATGTGTTATTAGTTCGAACTGTTGGTTGCCCATGTCTGTCTTGTAAGATTTTATGAATTTTATTAATATGACTTTAAAATTGAATAGTAATTATTTCTAATTTGATAGTGTTTTGTTTTAATTGATTTGCAAACTTCATATTTAATTAATAATAGAAAATCGCCAACTAAGCATAACATTGATATTATACATTGATATAACATTGATATTTATTTCGATCGTTTAACAGTCTTCTTCAGGCTAAGAATCAACTAAATGAAATTAATAATATTCAAACAAATTCAATTACCTAATAATCGTAATCAAACTATATCAAAAAGATATTTTAATAAAATTAAAAAAAACATATTTTTAATCATATAAAAATTATTTTAATTTTAAAAAACGCACAAAATTGTTTACATTCTCATACAAAATTTTCTTTAATAAATATAAGAAATAAATTTAAATTTAAAAATGGTTTTAATACAAAGAAATTAACAACCAACATCCCAAATATTAAATATACAAGTTAAATTATTTAAATACATTCAAAATCCCTTTGAATATTAATTATAGGATTTAAAGATCTAATTAACAAAGCCTCGCACGTTACCCGTTCCCAGTAATTACTCAAACTCTTCGATAAGATCTTAAGATCAGCAATACTTATTTTTTACTGGATCACTTCCTAAATGTTCACTAATACGAGTGAAGCCTTCGTTCTTTGATTATTCATATTTAATTAAGTTTTTAATTTAGTTTTGATTAAAGCTTTGTAATATATGTAAATAAATTGTTTATGAAATTTTCAGAAGCAAATATTATTAGTAAAAATATAACATTAACTAAAATCGCCATTCGTACATCTTTTTTCACTATATATTTCGATAGCATCACTATCATCATCAGGTTACCTACATTCAATAGGGATGAATAACTATACTATATTTATAATATATAAACAATTTATAAAATCTATAAATTTTAAATTATAAATAAAAATTTTAAACAATTACTTTTTATAAATAATTTTTAATAATCAATTATATTTATACTTTTTCAAATTTGAATAAAAGAATTATAGAATTGTTTCAAAATCGTGCAAAGTACGTAGTATGTTTGTTAGTAAATCTCAAACGCCGGTTGGATTGTGTTCAATCTTGTTTATCAATTCACATGTAATGGGTGTAATGTCCATATACATTGGAGAGACTTCCCGTCATCTCTGTACTCGAGTTCAAGAACACTGTCGACCGAAGGGAGTGTCCAACATTAAGGATCACAATAAAGTCTGTAATAGAGAATTAGGAATGTCGGATTTTAAAATCTTATCAAAAAATTTGATAATTGTTTTGAGCGTGTGATATGTGAATCATTATTGATAAGAACGTTTTAATCCTAAAATCAATGTGTAGTATACAGTGAATACGTGTGTGTTGAATGTTTTTAATTAAGTTTTTTTAGTTATGTTAAATAATTAAAAAAATAATTAAAATAATATTTTTAAAAAAATTTTAAAAGTTTAAATATAATTGATTATTAGAAATTATTTGTAAAAAGTAATTGTTTAAAATTTTTATTTATAATTTAAAATCTATAGATTTTATAATTTGTTTATATATTATCAATATTGTATAGTTATTCATCCGTCGTGAATGTGATGCTATCGAAATATATAGTGAAAAAGATGTACGAATGACGATTTTTATTAATAAAATCTTTACCGTGTTTAATTAACTAAAAGTTTAAAATGAAACATTACTAAATTAGAAATTAACACTGTTAAATTTCAAGGTCAAGCTAATAAATTTAAACAATTATTAAAGTTTATTGAAATTTTACTTTTAATAATTCAAATAACATCGTAAAATAATTTAAAAATTCGAAAGTTTCTTATAATTAATAATTAATTAATTGCTAAATAAAAGACAAATAAACATACTTATAACGGTAATTTCAAATTTCTTTTCAATAGTTCCCCCTCCGTTGGTAGCTGTACATGAATACGTATCAGTATCATCAGCTTGAATATTGGTTATTTGCATGACACTATTTCCCCGTAAAATATCAAATTTTGGATACCTTTCTTTATCGGCCAAGATCTCCTGCTCTTGCCTGTACCATAACAAAGTTGGTGGAGGATATCCGGTACTTTCACAGGACATCTGGACAGTTGTATTTTGAACAGCATCTATCTTGGTGTAGAGTTGATTTTTGTAAAACCTTGGTTTAACTAATTGAATAAAAATTCAATTATAAATTTTATTTAATTAATACACTCACGGAAAACTTCAACATTGAATACCAAAGAGATTTTTGAAACGTCATTCTGAGCATGGCATTTATATTCACCGGCGTCATATTGTTTAACCTATATTTCGTAAAAATAACTAATGTATAAAATTTAAAAGATCTTTTATTATAATTTTATCTTTCCCTCATCAGTTGGGCATTATATCATAATTAGTTAACAATAATTTATAAAATACATGTAACTATAATTGAATATTACGTTTTCGACTGTTATTCTATTACCATCAGGGGATATTCTTATACTTCCACCGCTACTTAAAGGTACTCCGTGTCGTTCCCAAGTAATCTTAGCAGGAGGATCAGCTACACCCATCAATGTACACTCCAGAGACCTTGTTTGATTTGTAAACCAATTTACTTTAGGTTCAACATTAGAAGTATCAAATTCGGGAGGTGCTGCAGTGAAATATTAATTATCTAATAAATTTTGGATATTAATTTGATTACTTCTTACTCTGACACTGTACTCCATCACATCATATCCTATCGCATTACTTGCGTTGCATTGATAAAGACCAGAATCCGATCTTTTCGCTGAATATAAAGTCAACATTTGACGTTCTTGAGATACTTGCAGTCGTTTCTTGTAAGATGCATCTTTATTCGGAGACAAGTCAAAAATGTCTAAACTGTTTCCATCTTTGTAAAATGCAATATTTGGACTTGGTGACCCATTAGCTGGGCATGGCAACCTGAGCTCATCACCTACCTTTACTATATATTCATTCAAAATACGATTTCTGTCAATGCTTGGCGGAGCTAATCAAAATTAAAGTGAATAAATTTATTAATATAAACTTATTACAAAAATATATTATTTATTTATTTTAAAGGTTTAAATGTCGAAATGTGTCTATTAATAAATATAATTTGTTTTAATCACTTAATTTGAATACAGTAGATCACCCGAATATGACTGGCTGAAAACAACATCCGCGTTATAACGAGCAGCCCAGTAGCGATACAATAAATTTATTTGTTAAGTGTTTTATTACAATTCACATAACAGCTTAATAAGTACATAAATTTATTATTTGATTTACGTACATAAGCTACACTTGATATGTAAAAACAAACACTATCTATAACTTGACTAAAATTTGGAATATGTATTTTCGTTTTTGCCAACTCCACAACCAACCGTCAGAACACCTAAACGCTCCTACTCCTTTATAGCTTACATGGAATTTTTAAATCTGCATTTCCAGACACGGGTATACATTCACTTTTTTTTTGCATAAACCATGCGTAGAGGTAATCGTCAACATTTTGATTTTTTCTAAAACTTGTCTTTTTTCGAGTAAGCCCATGAATCTCGGTCAAGCTTTTCAAAATATCAATTCAGTTTTGTCTCTTATGTTACCCAATCCCTTACAGTTTCTTCATATTCTCTTTTTATGTTTGCTTTCAAATCTCCGCTCTTTACTTTATCAATAATGCCAAGCTTTTCTTTCACATTGTAAGATTTTATCCCTCATCGTGCATACAATAATTAAACACTATTCAAAATACGTGCAGGAACTCAATACATACACAATTACTGAATACACAGTAACAATAAAACTCGTTACTCACTAACGCCGCACGGACCTGTATAAACGTGTTTGAAATTATCGCTAACATCGCCCTCGCTAAAACCGAGCTCACGTTTTAGCGAGCAGCACTATAACGAAGGTCCACTGTATTTGCATTCAAATCTTTCTGAGATCCCCATTTTGTAGATTTATTATGACACTTACTTTATTTATCAATGTTCACCTATTTCTCCAACTTTACACTTGGAAGAATTGATAATAATATTTATAAATTAATAAATAAATTTTTAATTATTCGTTTGTTTTTTATTATTTTAATCAATTCACCTTCATAGACATGCGTTTAAATAATTATGTATGCGGATTAGTAACTGAACTTACCTCCAATAGTTACATCCATGAAAATCTCCATTTGACCGAAAGTATTTTTTGCAACACAACTATACCTTCCAGCATCAGAAGCTTGCATAGCAATAATCTCCAGTTGTTTACTATTTCCAATTATTCTATACCGGTATGAAGGCAATCTGTTGATTGGTATTCCATCTTTTAACCAAGAAATTGCAGGAGTCGGAATACCATGATACGAGACATTCAAGAACAACAGTTCCGCCAACCGTTCTCTCCACTTTATAATATCTCTTACCCCCTGGGTCTAATGTTGGACCGTCTTTAAAATAATAATATGAAACTTTGTTCTCAAATAACTCTCAAACTAACATGTAACCTGAACATCAAATGATATATCTGTTTGACCGTGGGTGTTTTCAGCTATGCATTGATATCTTCCAGCATCATTTTCGGTTGTTGAATTAACAGTCAAATGGTAACCATCTTCACTAAGCAACACTCGTCTAAGATCAATTTTTGAACCATCTTTTCTCCATTCGATTTTCGGTTTAGGACGTCCTTCAGATACACAAAACAAATACAAATTTCCACCCAGGGCTATTTGATGAGCACCTGGTTTACTGTTAAACTTTATCGAAGGTGGGACTTTATAATTTTTATTAAGACAAACTTTAACAGTTAATAGACCTTACTCATTAAATCAACAGTCCAAACTTGTTTATCTAATCCTAATTTATTTGATACTAGACACTTGTATATTCCAATATCAGATTCTTGAGCATTTACTAAGTGCAACTAAAATTATTATTATTATTATTATTATTATTATTATTATTATTATTATTATTATTATTATTATTATTATTATTATTATTATTATTATTATTATTATTATTAATTATTATTATTATTATTATTATTATTATTATTATTATTATTATTATTATTATTATCATTATTATTATTATTATTATTATTATTATTATTATTATTATTATTATTATTATTATTATTATTATTATTATTATTATTATTATTATTAATTAATAAATTTGTTTAAAATCCTTAATTTAATGAGTTATTATATCCCATCTGATGATGACTGGAAAACTGTCGAAATTAATCGTGAAAAGAATGTTTGATTGGCGTTATCTTATAATAATAATAATAATAATAATAATAATAATAATAATTATTATTATTATTATTATTATTATTATTATTATTATTATTATTATTATTATTATTATTATTACTATTATTATTATTATTATTATTATTATTATTATTATTATTATTATTATTATTATTATTAGTATTAATATTATTATTACTATTATTATTTGAAAAGGAATATCTAATAATCGAAAATATTTTCATTTAATGCATACTTTGCAGCAAGAGGTTTATCTTATCATATTCTTGTTTAATATTATAATAATAATTATAGTAATTAACATAATTCATACCTGAGTTCCTCTATTTGTTATATTGACTCTTCAAATTATTTCTTATTAATTCGCCATCTTTAAACCATTCTGTTGTAGCTAAAGGCTGCAGCGTCACTGTTGCAAGATAAACGAAGTTCTCCGTCTTTTAATATCCAGCGTTTCTTTTCTGGATCCAAAGGAACAATTTTTGGAGGATCTATATAATAAAGTTTAAACTTAACTTTCAAAGAGGTAATTAATTATTTAAATTAAGTATTATTATAATTTATTATTGAATAAATTAATACATGTCTTCCTTGTAAGATGATTCAAAAGTTCTGTAAAACATAGGATGTCCAAAATTAATAATATTTTATCAAAGGTTTGTATAAAAACTGAAGTTTAAACATTGTGGTCATTTTGCTCTAGTCAAGTTGTGAATTAAAGGCTTGAAATTTACTGAATTGGAGCTATTATATCTTGAGAAAGACCATTGAGGGTTTTATGAAGACGATATGTGTATACTTTGATTATGAGATACAACATCAAAATATTATTTATATTATACCAGAATAACGAGGTGGCCCATTAATTGTTACCTATTTGATGAATGAGTATTGTCATATCAAAAGGTACGAAACGTTTTATGCAGGAAACCTCTTACTCCCGACCTCTTGTTTCAAACACTATAAATGTCTGGTTAAAACAGTGAGTAGTAACGTAGGATAAAGATTTGGATACCCAGTACCATTTATATAAAATATTCAGTCTCTAAACTTACATGTTAGCACCGGATCAAACAGCTTTCTGGCACTTCCAGCTTCATTGGTTGCTATACAGGTATATCTTGTAACGTGAGATTTTTCAACATTCATAAAGTGTAATTGAGAGTTATTGCTGAGAAGAAGCGGTGAATTGCTAGTTTCCATCTAAAAAGAAGACATTATCATTGTCAAAATAAAGTCTTTATTCCTTACATATGTCCATCGAATTTGTGGAGTAGGAAATCCGCTAACGTTGCACCATAAATTTGTGGTTGAGCCTTTCAAAAATTCTGGAGTTTCTCTCATAGAAATTCCATTTATAGTTGGCGGAACTTGTAGACCATAATTTTCATCTTTTTAAATAATTAGATATAATTTCTCACCGAATACATTCACATCAAAATTTCTTTTATCTCCACCCGCTTCATTACTGACCCGACATTGATAAACTGAATCATCTGATCGTCGAACCTTTTTTATCAATAGAGTTTTGCCTCCGTTTGTTATCTCAATTCGTCCTCCACTAATTAGCTGACTATTGTCTTTGTACCAGAGGTACGTCGGCGCTGGGTTACCTTCAGACCAGCAGGTTATGTATAAATCCGTTTCTTCGTTTATATTTATTACTGATTTGGACGAAAGTTTTGCCAAAATAACAGGAGAAACTATTAAACTCAAAGTTAAAATTTTAATTAGTAAAAAAAAATAAACATTTTTAAAATTGGACATTTTCAAGTGTTTAGTTATAACAAATAAAAGTTATATATTAATATTTTCTCCAATATCACCACTGATTTCTTTTCCATTGACATTGTATTTATTAAAAAGCTTAACTATGAATCAGTAAATATAACGAAAATAAATGAAATAATAAAAATAAATAAAAGTCATGACAAAAATAATTGTATTTGTGAGTCGCTCTGGAACGACCTGTATAAGCAGTGACTGCTATGCATATGTTTAAAATACAGATATGATGTGCATAGCACGTCATGTGATCTATGCTAAGTTGGTGGTTCTATCAACAAATTATATTGTAACATGCTAACTCACCGCAAATCTGGTAAATTGTTCAATTCCAACGTATTAAATCAACCTAGATGACAGCACCTATTCCATTTTTTTAAATGCAATATTATTGCATAAATAAATGTTGTATAGCTTTTATTTAACAATACTATCTGTAATTTACATAATGTATATCATCAAAAACAACAAACAACAAAATGACGCCTAGGACACTAATCCTATCAATAAAACCCTAACTGTCACTGATGTCTCCATACAAACATAAAAATCTAATGTAATATAAAATTGCTTACTTAATTCTAATTTTCGATATTGAAAACTATTAATCTCTCTTCTATAAACAACTGCAGTGTGAGAAAATGACGAACCAAAAAAATCTTTGGATTAAGTTAAATTTGAGACCGGAGCCTGGTTCAAAAGGATGTTAGTGCGTTTTCATTTTTGGCGGCAAATTTATAATTTAATTAAATATATCATTAGTTAATTAAAATAAAATAAAAAAGTGGGTTTGTCATCTGTATATACCTTAATATAACTTTTACACTGCAAAAAGGATTTCATGTTAAACTTATTTGGGAACATTTATATTTAATTTAAAAACATTGAACTTTATTTCCTCATTTCTTTTAATTTTGAGGTAAATTATGCTGATAAGAATATACCAAAGGACAATAAGTAAGGACTTAGGTGACATTAAATAAGGGCTTGTCAAATGCGCAAGTGGACACGTTATTCTTATTTAACACTAGGACGGCTAGAGCGGTTATTTTGACCGTTAAGCAATTTCATTTTTATTTTGTGAGAAAACGAAAAGGAATTAACGTCTCATATTTTGTGACAATTATTCATTTTTAGTGAACTTGTTGTGCATATCAAAGCTTCAATTATAGCATTTGTCACGACTGAGATAATGAGGCCATCCCCATGGAAGGCCGAACCGGTCAATTTGACCGGTATATTGAAACACACAAGAAAGTCACACATAATCATCTTACATACTAGAAAATATAAAACCAAATATAATTTACACACAACCGAAGCATTTAACAGTCATTTGGGAATGTTTTCCACAGTAAACTTTACTACATACATGGCATATAGCTCCGGATTTGTTATGACAATGAGGAGCAGAACAAGTTTTTCGCTTCTTTAATTTTGGTTGTTCAGAACAGAGTTCACCAGAGATGGGACTTGCTGTTCGACGGCTTTTGAACTCCTCACAAAGAGATGTAGCTAATTCAAAAATAAAATCCCTTCTTTTTATAGTTGATCCCGTAGCATCTTTGAAAATAACATGAGCGTTGAGAGCTGCTTTATCAAGCAAATCATAGAAAGTAGCGACTGGCCATCTTGCTGTTGCGGCTTTACTGCTGTATAAACGCAACATGCTATCCATGGTATCACAGCTGTCTTATTTTTGTTATAAAAGTGTATCATTTCAGGCTTTCTCTTTTCGTCAGATCTCACACTAGCAGTAGAATGGAATGTTGACATGACAATGACTTTCTTGTCCGATTTGCCTTGATAGGAAACAGTGACAGTGTTTTGACACGATAAATGAGTCGATTCAAAAGAGGCTTTTTCTCCAAGTGAGCTGATGATAAAAAGCGTGAATTTAATCTTACAGTACCAACCAATGTTGTTCGATTTACAAGGAGATGTTCAGCTAGTGAGAGACTTGTAAAGAAATTGTCAGTGCAGACACTGTATCCTTTATTGAAAAATGGCTCCATTAGTTTCCTGACTACAAAATCACCCAGCCGTAATCCACAGCGTTCGTTTCTATCGTGAGCCCCTAAATATGGCATTTGATTGATGACAAATTTGGTTTTGACATCACTGAGAATCCAGTATTTGATACCGAATTTATCAGGCTTATTTGGCATAAATTGGATGAAGCAACACCTATTTTTTAGCGGCAAAAGTTGCTCGTCGACAGTAAGGAAGGGATTAGGAGTATAAACTTGAAGACAGTTTGAAACAAACAAGTCAAATATTTCACGAAAATGGGCATATTTATCTTGTTCTACTCTTTGACGTCGAGAACATTGTTCATCAAAACGAAGAAAGCGCAGTATCTCACGGAAACGGTTCCGAGACATGACTTCTCTGAAGTAAGGAGATCCAAATTGAGATGACCAGATTGAATTGATAGAATGTCGGCGAAAGTTTTTCGTTTGATTCTTTTAATTTACCAAATTTCAAAACTTAGAACTCTTAATGCTTGCTTAATTACACTTTTAATAAGCACTATCTTTGAATAAAAGCAAGAGAATATTTATAAACAAGAAATGAAGTATACATACATACCAGTCTGAATAAACGCGAAGACAATGTTTAAAATAGTGTAGCTTTGTGTCAGCTAAACAAATATTTTTATTTCATTGTTGTAAGTAGTTTAATAAATTAACTACTGTTAGAATAAAAATAGTTAAATTTTGAAAGCGTGTTAGTAGCACAAAGAAAGTATTGCTAAATGAGTTGCATCATAGAAATCTCAGCATGAAAATAAGGAGCATATGTGCACCGGTCAAATTGACCGGTTTGGCCTTCCAAGGTATAAAATATTTCCGGCCGTCCTAGTGTTAATTTAAATTCAAGTTAAACTTTTAACTCTTTCGGTACGGTTGGTACACATAGGTACCAGTCTCCCCAACTATCCCACTATTTTTTTAAATTATTTTATTTTTGATTTTTATCTTAACATATACCCCACAATAAAATTATTATACAAACTGTTTTTTAAAACAATTTTTTGAATACCGCCTCGAAAGGGTTAATGTAACAATAAATTTTAATAGTAATTTCTAAGTTAGTTAGTAATTAATTTTCATGCTTGTGATTTAATAATTTTTAAAAATATTTTCAGAATTTCTGATGGATAAATATTTATTTATTAAATATTTATCTTGTTAATAACTAAATGTTTTGATGAATTTTTAATTGTGTTTTTAATTTTTCGGATTTTATGTAATAATCTTTCTTAGTAAAAGTCAGCAATTTTTTGCAAAAATTCTACCAAAAACATAAATTAACATAAAAAATTACGTACGTTTTGAATACCTCGCATAGTACGGTTTCGATCAGTACGGTTTCTCAATAGTACGGTTTTGAAATTTTGAATTTAAGTGAATTGCTTTTGTTGATCTTTTTTAAATTAAATTGTTGTGTTTATTTAATTTTATTTACTTGCTTTTCATCAGCTATTTTTAATATTTTTCAAATGAAATAAATTCTTTTTTTTGATTTAGTTGCAATGAATTGGTATTGCCGGCTTATAAATTTCAATAAATATATATTTAAATGTACAACTGTGTTAAATATGCTTGTTTTGCTCTTGAATATCAGAAAAATAAAAATAATTAACAAAATATTTTTTGTTTACTAGATTATAATCACGATTTTTAAATTTCTAAATAGGGGTACTAAGCCGTAAATTTATTAGCGCCAGAATGCCTCGAATAGTCCGGTTTCAAATAGTACGGCTAAATTCCAGAACCGATTAACCGTACTGTTCAAGGTATTCCTGTATTTGCTTGTATGGAATAATTTGTTATGTGAAAACATTAAAAATATTTAGAAAATATTTGTATTACTTATTGTCAATTAGCTTTATTTATTTTTCATTTGTGTGTATTTTTTATTATAGAAATGTTGCGCACCAGGCACGTGTGTATGAATTATATTTTTCTTTTTTAAATAAATTTTCTATCTTTCTATAGTAAAAAGCATTTACTTATTGTCAAAGGACTTTAATTCCGGCCATTATTGCCAATGACACACATTTATTATTGATTATTTTTCTTTATATTATTGAGGTTTTTATTTTTTGTCATTTAGATTATTACTTATTGCGCAAAAAATAAGTGTCTTTATGACATTAAATAAGAGCCGACATTTTGCTAATAGAGAAGATTTACTTATGTCTGTGGAATATTTTTTGATGTGTAAACCTCAAATATTTTCGAAAATATCAATAACTTGTTTTATATTTAAAATTAGGCCATTACTTATTGTCAATGGCCCTTATTTATTGTCAAACTGTGTGTATTGTTTGCTAATAGAAAATGCATACACTGTGCATGTATGATGAATTTATCTTTCTACATTATAGGCCTTTATTTAATGTCAGTTTTGTTAATGACACACATTCATTATTGGTTTGTTTAGTTCTATTACTGAGGCTCTTATTTTTGCGCTTTACTCTATATACGATTATTTGAATGGTTTATTATATCAAAATTATACAATTTTGTCCCTAAAATACAGATAATGTGTCAACAATGGAAAGTTTAAATAAAAATTTGAAATAGATCTTACTTAATACTTGTAAAGTAAAATTTAGACTCCATTGACCAGGAATATTGACTGCCAGACATTTATATCTCCCTGCATCAAGAGGTTGCACTTCGAATAATGTTAGAGTAGATGCATCCGAACTGATATGAAATCTATCTGGAATTTTAAATATGAAATCGCCAAAAAAGTTTCGTAAAACAAACTTTTTGGTAAAGATTTATATATATCAAGATCGTTTTTAAACCATTTTATTTCCGCAGGAGGTGTGCTGTTCATGACGCAGGAAAATGTTATATTTCCCCCAACAACTATTGGCTTGTTTGTAATATTATTGTTTGGATTTTTTGGGCCAATATTTGTCGGTACTTAAAAAGAAAAAAAACATTTTCATAAAGTTATCATTAATTACCAAATACTGTCACTATGCTATCTTTTTGATCTTTTCCTCCTTCATTTTCCGCTAAACAAGAATATTCACCACCATGCATAGACGCTGCTCTTTCAACAATCAATGTTTCCTGATTTTCTCCAACCATTTTGTATCCAACAGCATTCGGTGGTATAAGCTTTTTTTTAAAAAGCCATTTTATTTTTGGAGTTGGGTTTCCAGATGCGATACAAGTGAGAGTTATTGTATTGTCGAGAAAGAACACAGATCTCTCTTTAAATTGAACAATTTTAGGACTTTCTTAAATAATACTGGTCATTGATTCACATATCATTTGTATTAAAACAAATTACCTAATATGATTACCTCATAAGACATTTTTGCAGTTCCGCCTACATTCGTTCCTTCACAAATATATCTAAATACAAAGATTAAAATACACTTTCTTTATGAAAGTTGACAAAAATAACACACATCTATTAATTATTATAATAATAATAAAAACAACAATAATAATAATAATAATAATATCAATTAAAATTAAACAATTAAAAATGTTCAATTTAAACAAAAATATTTTAAAAATTTAATTATGATACTTTTACATAACAATTAAAACAATCAAATCATTTAAAACAAAACATTATATGAACTGATTTTAACACCTTCATTCAAAACACAAATTTTTGAATTTTTCACATTAGTTTTTCATGTACCACTTCAAATACGGAAATTAAAACACTATTATATACAATCTACTCTTTAATCCTTTATTGTGCTGGCTAATATTAAAAAATGTTCCTTGTCAACATGATAAAGAACTTGAGTATTTAAAACAACATTTAAAACAACACTAAAAGTTTAATTAAAACTAAAAGTAATTTGAGATCAGTAAAAAAACAAATTTTCAGTAAATTAATTAAATTACCAGTAATTTATTTTTTGAACAGTTAATTAACAAATGTTTAGTTTTTTAATCAAATGATCAATTAATTATTAAAATGCAAATTACTTAATTATCGAACAAATTAACTCAATAAATTGTTTTAATTGTTAATTTCTTTGAAGGGTTACTTATTTGATATAAGAAGTGCATAACATTCAACAAATCAACAAAACTACAGGAATCGAATTGGTAATTTAAAAAAAATAAAAAAAGAAAATTAGCGAAGACAAAGAGACAATTCCTATTATGAGCCGAGGCATAATGTCTTTTGTTTTTTTATCTTGAATAAAAGTTGTAACATATATGTTTTATATTTGATATTGTATTGTAATTCAAAATATACACGCACCCCAACTCTCCCATAACAATTTTTAACGGTGACTCTTCACATTACATAGTTATTTGACAACATAGTTACTATAAAATACAAATCCCATCCATGTATAGTATGAATAGACTTCAATGACCTTAAGGAATTTAAGACAAGTGTAACAATAATGAATTAGGAACTCAAGTTTACTTGTTGACAAAGAAGAAAAAATTTGTTATCTCCGCTGAAAATGAAAATTCAAAATGAATTTTCAATTCCATCTAGTGAAGAATGCAAAATAATGCTTTCTGGTTATAAAATGATGAAATGGAATTTATTCCAAAAATTCAAGGAAATATCATTCAGTGTCTATTTTCCTTATTTATATTCCCATTGGACATAAAAGAAAGCGTGGAAGACCATCAAAAGTAAAAATGCCTGACTTATTTTATAAAAATTGAATCTGTTTTTTTACTCGGCAAAATATTTTTTAATGTTGTTTTTCTAATAAAAAACTGTTTAAAATTGTATTTTTTTCTACTATTATTGTTAGACTGTATGGATCAAGTATTAATTGTATCTATTTAAATTAATTAAAGATTCGAAATTCAAATATTATTTTCTTATTCACAATATTCAAACAAGAGGATTACATTACACCAATAATATCTTGAGCAAGAAAACATCATTCTACAATCAATCTATTAATTTAAATTATATAATTATATTATAATTATACTTACATTTAAATTATTAATATAATATTTACAATTATTATTTACATACCATACTTATGAAATTCGAAATAAATTAATACACAATATTTAAATTAGTTAATTAATTAAGTTAAGCTCTATTTAACTTATTACTTACAATTATAACAATTTATTAGTCATTTTATTTAATCTACTGATCATTTTAATAATTTTAACTGGCAATATTAATTAATTTACCTATCAAATATTACTGGAACTTCATTATAAAAAATTGATCATTTAATATTATCCCTATTTTATATAGAGCGTAATTCTTAAAATAATCTTAGAAAATCATTTAGGAAGGTAAGAAATAATTTCAAATAATGGAAACTTACATTCCCTGTAATTCTGATCTCATTTGCGTTATGAGCAAATCATTTTTATCATTAGGAGAATTTGTAATTCCAAAAGGGTTTCGTTGTAAATCTAAAAGACTAGACTTCCAACTCCATTTTTTAGTCGGCGCCGGAAAACCATCAATTTTGCAATTTAAAGTTAATTTTTCTCCTTCTTTTGTGTAGATTTTAATCAGTTTAGAGTCACTGGCTTTCGGAGGAACTGAAAGATATTTAGAAAATATTAATTTGTCATTACTAATATGAAAATTCATCTTACCTAAAACTGTTATTTGAAAGAACCTTGAATCACTATTAATCTCATTTGTTGCTTTACATTCATAAGAGCCAGTTTCGTCTTCATTTCCACCATAAACTTTCTAAAATGAATAAAGAATAGATTTAAATAGTGTTTGTTTGTATTTATAACTAATTATTAAATTATCTTTACCCTAAATATTTTGGTATGAAATAATTGATTTAACATTTAACGTTATGACTTGATAGACCTCGTTGTCTTATAGACTGGTGGTGCACAACCCATATGTGGCCCTCCACGTTTCTCAAAGTAATTTTTAGTTTTTACTTTAAATAATAAAAAAAACGATTTTGACTATGAATCAATAAAGATATCGATGTTTTTTTTGATATTCACCAAATTTTCAGCACAGCTTTTTTCAAATGAATAACGAAAAGTCACTTAAAAAATATATATAAATAATAAAATTTAAAAAAAGGCTGTGCCAAAAATTCGTAAATATTAATAAAAAACATTGATATCTTTACTGATTCATAGTCAAATTTTTTTAATAAATACAATGTCAATTGAAAAGAAATCAGAGGTGAAAATTGAAACAAGTTCTTATAATAATAAAACAAAAGAAAATATATATTTTACAAATAAAAAATCACTAAAATTAAAAATCTAACAAAAGAAAAATATAAAAAACATATTTTTCATTTCAATATTTTTCTAAATGAGAAACGAAAAATATTTTTCCTCTTATGATTTCATAAAGATATAAAATTAAATATAGTTATTTTAGTGTCAAATGGTATAATATAAATACACCAATCCCTCGATTTACGCGGTTTCACTTTTACGCGGTCATAAACAAAATATTTTTTATGACTGCGTAAATCGAGGGATTGGTGTAAAACAATATTGTTAGTGTTGATTTTATATTGCAATATTTATCGGTCGTAATAAATTAGGTTCAATAGTCAGCTGTGCATCAAATTTATCAAGTATTTGTGATACTTTCGAATTATTTCACCATAATTTTGACAAATTTGTTAAATTAATAATTTTAATTTTGGAAAATTAAAATTATTTTTATTTTGACCACAATTTGCAGAAATGTGTGGGTCACAATTCTTATTAATTTTAATTCTCTGAATAAATATATGACTTTTCGATTTTTTATTGTCTGCTGATTTGTAAAATGCTTCGCAGTTGGAAAAGGTTGAGCGCCACTGCTATAGACAGAAATTGTAAGTGTCTGGGGCAAGCATAGAGGTTCCAAACAAATCTTTATAAATCTTTAGCGTAAAGTATAAACACCTTGTATTTAAATCCCAAAATGTACACGAGACCCTTGAAAAAATAAAATTAGAAGGGATTTTAAAAAATTTCTTTTTTTGTTAAAGTGAATCTTTAATATAATGAATATTAAATGATATAAAGTAAATAGTTGTCACAAAATAAAACACACTAATATGTTCTTTTGCCCTGCTATTTCAACTCTTCCTGGAATTTCGACCAAAGGTTGACCGTTTTTATACCATTCAATTTTTGGACTTGGATTTCCCGATGTAATAATGCAGTTTAATTCGACATTTTCTTTGCTACCGATTTCGTAGTCACTTATGCCTTCTTTGGATATAATAGGAGGTGCTAAATATATATGTCTATTAATATACAGTTTTATGATTATAGTTTTTAACCTTTAACTGTAACCTTGAATTCTTTTACTACTGCTGCATGATCATTTGTCGCTGTACAGGTAAAGGTGCCCGCTTGTTCTTCAGTGATGGAATAGGCTGTCAATTGTGATCCATCAGGCGATATTACTATCGTCAATCCTGGCTCCATTGTTAATGGTCTACCTCCTTTTCTCCATTCAATTTTAGGTTTTGGATCACCTTTGGTCTTACACTGTAATACTATGCTATCTCCATCCTTTGCCTCAATAAATGTTTTAAAGTCTCCAATTATTATCGGTTTATCTATTTGTGAAAAATTAAATATTTCTCTAAAATTGTGGTAAAATTACTTTGAACATCCAACTCAATATCAAATTTAGCGGTGCCAACTTGATTTTTTGCTATGCAAGTATAAATGGCCTCATCCTCTGCCTGGTAAGTTATGCATAATAATAACTTTGATAACATAGAATAATTAGTTACTTTAACGTTTTTGATGATCAACGTGTTTTCTTTAGCCATTATCCTGCTGGAATACTCAATCTCTTTTCCATTTTTTAACCAAGAGATAACTGCTGGAGGTTTGGATTCAACTACCAAGCATACTATGACCTTTTTTAAAGTATTTTCAACCACGACTTGTTTCGATTGGGTAAATGCAATTTTAGGAGCCACTTAAATACGAGATATTATTTTAATATAATTGAACGCATTTAGATCCTACGATATACCTATTCCTGAGATTCTGATTTGAACCGACTCTTGAACCTTTCCGTGCTGATTCTGAGCATCGCAAATATAGGCTGACTGGTCCTCCATTGAGAGACCTTTTCATTAACATTTTTTGTAAAGATGATTACTGGTCAAATAGTTTACCTTTAATAATCAAAGAATTATCTTGATTAATGAAGTAGCGATCACCGAGAGCAATAGGTATATTATAACCACCAGCAATACCTCTCAACCATTTTACTCTTGGTGAGGGATGTCCGTCAACTTGACACCTTATTGTTATATTTTCTCCGTAATTACCATCAATGTTTGTCACGAAATCTTTTATTCGAGGTGCAACTATAATATACTCATAACAAATATATTTCATGATATTGCTTACATCCTATGTCTAAATTAAAGGATTTTCTCGAGCTTCCAGCAATATTCGTTGCAACGCAAACCCATTGGCCTTTCATATTTTTTTCTATTCTGTTGATATCTAAAGTTCCCAAAGTCTCGTTGATCATTATGTTTCCATCGATTGTGACCTTAAAGTTTATGATAAATACATAGTAATATATTATTTTAATTACAGGGCTTCCGTTAAACTCCCATGATATTTTCGGCTGAGGAATTCCAGATGCAGAACATCTTACTGTTTGCTGATCTCCTTCTATTGGAATCTCTTTTGCTAGATCCAACGACAAAATCTTTGGTAGAGAAATGTATGCTAGTTTGATCCTAACTTCATCAATTCCAGCTGAATTCTTAGCTTTACAAATAAGCTCTCCGGCTTCTTGCGGCTTTATGTTACTGATTTTTATTTGACTTTCCTAATATTATAAGTCCAATGCATCAGAATAAATAAATAAAATAAAACATACTTGAACATCGTTGACAATAGATACTCTAGGATCGTTTGGATCCAATTCCCGACCATTTAAAAACCAGGAAAACATTGGTGGTGGCGTTGAAAGTGCTCGACAAGATGCTGTAATCAAGTCATTGTCAATGAAGGATATTTCTTTTTCATCAACTGATGCGACCGGTAGGGCTATTAAAATTTTACAGAGAATTATGTTATAAATATATAATTTCATTTTGTTAGAAATATTAAATATTTACAACATTTTTAAGACTTAATTTTTACCAATTTTTCTTTTAATTAAACCAGACAATTTAAAATTAATTAATAAAAATAAATTTTGTTATGAATTCGAAAAATCATAAATTTACGGTAAATAATTTCAAGTAAATAATCCTCATCATTAAATCGCGATCTTAATCAATGTGAAATGAAATATATGAAAACAAATTATGATATTGTAAGAAAGGATGATAAATAAATATTACACAATTAATTAAACTAGCTATTACATAATAATATGTCAAAATTGTAGTTTGAAGATCAGAGGTTATTTATGATGTTTGATCGTTGTTGGAATGTATGCGTGTTTGCAGGTATTCTGTATCAATAATTAGTTAACCAATAGACTCCCTTTTTAAATGTCATGAAAAGTCATATAAGAGCGTGCTGGAGATTTGTTTTGAAAAATATAATTTTTTACAACTATGTCTCTTTTCTACAGTTATAATTTAATGAATTAATTAAATAATCTTAAATTTGTCGCTGTATTAGTTTTGGATTTAATTGTCAATGTCTCACAAAATTCTGTTTTTCAATTATTATTAAATTTTTATATGCAATTAAAAAATTAAAATTTGTTTTGCATTTTTATTTTTCTATGCTCAATAGTATTTCTCAAACCCTTCAACTGGCAAAGTTCCTAAACTGGCGTGGAGAAAGAATGACTATTGAGACATTGGACTTTGTAAAACATGCAAATTTATATACCACAATGGTTCTCAACCCGTGTTCCACGAAAAAATTGACATTTTATCTTTAAATTTGCATTTAAGAACATATCATTAAAAATCTCAATTAATGTTTTTATAAGATGATTCAATAAAAAAGCCGTTACACAGATAAATAAACATACAAATATAAAAGTGTTTTTATTGCTTGTTATTGTTGCGCGTGGTATTTTCTTTCCTTATAAGAAGGCATTGTTTACGTTTACGACAGATTTATAGTAATTTGTGATTGGTCACTCACTTGTGAGCAAGTATTTTTTGTCAGTGTTCCGCGTGAAACAAATCATGTGAATGGTGTTCCGCGCTTTTATATTAATTGAGAACCACTGATATACTAAATTAGAAACTAAACATTTTAAAGTTATAATGTTTTATAATGATTTATACTGTCTTTGAGGCTACTTTAAAAATATTAGAATTTCTTAATGCTTTTTGAAAATTAAACAGTAAATAAACTTGATTTATGTATCCAAAATCAATCTAATATTACACATTAATCGTCAAAATAATTATTAAAAATTATTAAAATATATAAAATATAACTTTTTCTTGATGAAAACAATGATAAAATCTGTGTTTGAAATAAAAAAAATTAAGTAAAAAGTGATGACGTATAAATTCTAAAGACAGCATTACTTAAAAGAAAAACACATTACTATTTTTTAATAAAAGAATAATATTAACACTAATGAAATAAAGGCAAAATTAATAGGAGACACAAAGGATTAAAAAAGAGGACGATTAAAAAAGAGCAAAGTTATCTTGCAAAAAAAGAGCAAAAGATAGTTTGGTAAAGGAATGACGAATTAAAAATAATATAAGAAAAAACAATAAAATGTATTATTGCAAAAAGAAAAATGTGGATACATCCGTATCTAGAAGTATATTCAATTCTTTGGATCCCTTTAATAGTTTTGCGGATTTTTGGTTTGATAGGTATTATCCAGGTCCATAACTGATGCTGTTGATGGTATTTTTCAAAAATTCATAAAATCATAAAATGCCAGAAGTTCAAATATAAAAAATAAATAATAATAATGTTATAATAATATACATTGTTATCCGAATTAAATAATAATTTTAAAATAAACAGTACCCAAATTAGATTTGACTAATTAAGTGGTATCTGAATAACCGCACAATCAATGATAACTTTCCTTTAGTTTTACATTTTGGCTTACCTTTGATATTATATTTGTAAGACTATAAATCAAAACAGTATACAAGGTACATGATATTTCGGCTTGTAATTATTATTATTCGGTGTGTAATTATTAGTGTGACTTGTTGTGTCCAATTAGAGGTCAGCGAGCTCTTGCAGGCTTTCAAGCAGATATATTTGGTATTTAAGATTTTTTAGTTGCTCTTAACAAATTTTTTGTATAGGAAAAAGTTGACTTGTTGATTTTATTTAACATAATTTTAAGCTCACTAATATTTCTATTTCTATAATAAGTTTATATTTATTTATTCGAATCAAAATAATCAAATTATCTGTCTACAAACCTTTTACTGTATTTTTTCCTATTTACATTATCATTACATCTTTCCAAAATTAACTTTTTTATTTCACATAACCTACGGGTTACACATAAATAATTTTAATATCAAATAATAAAAGTAATAATATTATAAAGAAAATTCAGGTTTATTTATAAAATCTTGAAAATCTCACTGTGAGTTTTGATGAAACCGACCGCCTCGCTCACACCCCCTTCATGCTCGGCGACGCAAACGTATTCTCCATTGTCATTTTCAGATGCTGATCTGATTAAACAAAACATTTATTTCCAAATTTTTAGTAAAATATTTCACTAACAATATTATTAACTTCGATGAAAATGCGTTGGCAGATTTTTTGTAATGCTCGATTCTGAATCTTTTAGTATTTTTCAATTCATATCTCGGGATACTTTTGAACCATTTCAATACAACATTACTAGATGTGCTAAACACGTTGCATTCTAATTCCGCATCTTTAAGAGGTTCAATGCTTGCATTTTTCGGTACAAATACTTTGGGAGGTGGAGCTAAATATAAATTGAAAACATCATTTCTATAATCAAAATTTACTCACGTAAAACAGTAACAATAACTTGATCACGAGTATTTCCCTTCACAGTGAGTTGCTTCGGAAGAATCGGAACCATTTCAGCCGCATAAACCCCTTGAGACACTTCATTAGCACGATCAATTTCAAACGTTACATTGCTGGTTCTCCTGATATGACAATAATAATAATAATAATAATAATAATAATAATAATAATAATAATAATAATAATAATAATAATAATAATAATAATAATAATAATAATAATAATAATAATAATAATAATAATAATAATAATAATAATAATAATAATAATAATAATAATAATAATAATAATAATAATAATAATAATAATAATAATAAATACAATGTCAATTGAAAAAAAATCAGTGGTTAAAATTGAAAAAGTTCTTATAATAATAACAATAATAATAACTAACTTGAATTGTATATTGTCAGTTTTAGTGTTGATTATTTTAGCATCGTTTTTGTACCAATTGATCAAATACGGTATTTCACTTTGAACAAAACAAGTAACCTTGATTCCATGTCCCCTTTTAACTTGAATTTTTGCGGGACAACTGACAGAAACCGGCAGTGGATCTCTTGAAAATATAGCAATTCTAGAATATCTTTGCATCTCGTATCCTCTGTTGTCTTTGCCCGATAACTATATTCGAATATATATCAAACCATTTTAAATAAAAATACCTTACTTTAATATAAAAATGTCCGTCCACTGGAATTTCGAATGGATATTGGCTTATGTAAATTTGGTTTTCCGTTTGATTAGCTGGGAGCTGAATTATGGAAGATCCATTTACTGACATTATATACAACCATTCAATTGTTCCAGGCAGGAAATTTCCCGTTACGTTTGCCATTAAATAGTTTTTGGCTCCTAAATTGTATGGTTGAAAGTAAAGTGAAAATCTGAATAATGAATGTAAAATGAAGATTTCCAATGAGTTGAGAATCAGTCTATCTACGCTGTCAACAATTTTTCTTGATCTTACAAAAATGAAGGACTTGATAATAAGACCTTACCAAATGAATATATAACCTTTATTCTCAAGAAGGATCGCTATATATATTATTCTGAAACTACCTTTTGTATGATATGCTTCTTTAATTTGTAAGTCCCAAACAATGAGTATTCCGCAACTGAACTACAAAACCCTTAACCCAACATGTCTTAGAGATAACTTCAATTTATTATCTTAATGAAAACATTTATTTCCAGCAACTATCAAAATCCACTAAATTTATTTTATCTCATTTATTCTCATTTATTCACTTGATAAAGGCAGTGCCGAAAATTCGTGAGTATCAACAAACATCGATATATTATTGATTTATAGTCTTCAAGCTCTCTTTTTAATAAATTCAATGGAAAAAATAATCAGTGGTGAAATTGAAAAAAAGTTCTTATAATATCATTATAATTATTGCAAAACATCTATTTTTATTAATTTTTAGGTGTTAATTAATCTCTTTGAATTATTTGCTTCCGCTATATGTAGAATTTGTTTATATACAGTAAATGTAACTTTATTGCATCAACTCTATTACATTCAACAAATTTCGTACATTTAATGACATTATGCTAAACATCAAAGAAATCAAATCTAATACAAAAACACTCAAAACAATTTGTTAAACCCCCTAATTTAGCAACAATCTGTTTAATACAAAAATTTTACAGAATATTTTTATGATTAAAATAGATAATTTAAACAAATAGTCTTGATAAATGCCATTTTGAAATCTTTTTTACATTAAATAATAAGCATAATTTATGATTTATTTATACAATTGTTGCTAAATTTGTAAATATAAATTATTGGGATATTTATCGAGAATTATGATTCAATAAAAGTTGTGCTTAGCAAATCATTACTGTAGAGACACGAAACTAAATCGCATAAAGTTTTTATTGAAAACGACATTGAAAACTACCATAGAAATATTTCCTCCAGCAGTCAATGTTTCCACGAAAGCATCGGTAATTGATCTGGCGACTGTTACTGAGATTGTTGATGAACTCGCATTTGGACATGTCGACTTCAGTATATTTTAAGTTTAATTATTAAGTTAATATTTTTATTAATGTGGAAGTTAGAGGCACTACAATCACAAACTATTGCAAACTAATAATCCTCCTATGAATGAGTCGTTAGGGATCCCAAGGATTAATCCTTTCCTACTTATTTGACAATAGCACTATAAGATGAAATTTCTACAACTTGTTTACTCATGATTTATTCTGATCACTCGATTTTAGTAACAATATAATTTAACCTGGATTGCATATTGTAAATTTAACTTATTTGAAGTAGACCAGGGCGGAATTTTAATATACTATCCTTTTATGGAATATTTTTGTTGTATTCATTGTATGAAACATGAAACTATATATTCCATAAAGATTATAGTGAGTCTTTTAGAATTACCGTTCTTAGTGGAATTCCTAGTGTTTAAAATGTCCGTAATCGATTGGAAATAAGTAGATATAATTAAAAATTCCACTACTTTAATATATATTTTTTAAAAAAAACTGCGTTAGTTAATGTTAATTAAACAAAATCTGCTTAAGAAGATTTTATGATATATTTGCGCTCAACAGATTTTATTATATTAATGATTTACGGGCTTTTGAAATTGCAAATTTATCAATTATTTCACTAAAATTTAGGTTTCTTGCAATATCGTTATTAATATGCAGCATTGTTAATCCATTTAGCCGCTCTTGTGCCAAATTTTCATACCTTTTGTTAACTTCTTTTAGTATTAAAATTTATTGAAATTAATTTTTATCAAATAAAAGCACAAACAATATAAACAAACTTTAATACAATTTAACACCGACAATTTTAAATTTAAAACGTCAATGAGAAATTTTCGAAATATTTCAAGCCGTTTCATTTCATTTTTTTAGTAGAGAAATTTTAATGAAATTTAAAATATTCTTTCGAATTCTACGCTAGTTGGGTTTAAATTAGGGGCTCCAATATCATATCATTAATAAACGGATATTTTTAAAAATATTTTTAAAAATATTTTTAAAAATCTCTTATTCGTAGATTTTAATAACGATCAAGGATTTTTAAATGACGAATTCCTAATCTTAGATCAATCTGATTTATTTAAAAACATGTTAGATTGATATATAAGAGCAAAGAAGTTATATCATTAGTCCATTTTCAAATTGTTGAATTTTTAAAAATTAATTTTTGTTTCCAAAAAAATTTCTTCAAATAAAATTTTGAAGATTTGGGGCCCAGGGCCAGTGGCCCCTCTGGCCCCGCCTCTCCTAGGGCCTGAACGCAACATACTATTAATTAATCTATTTTCAATTTTGTTATATTTTTATTGTGTTCATAATATGAACATTTAGAGGAAATGAAACATTATTTTCAGAAAAAAATGATAACGAGATGAAATTGCAAAAATATGTTTTATGTTTTACACTATGTAATTTCCTCTTTTTACAAAGTGTATCAAATATTTTCTGTAACATTAAATTTGACTGTTTAAACAGAAAAGGTAAGATTTATATATTATTCAAACAAATAAATGTTCTAGAGAATACCTTTAATTGGCTGTCGAGAAGTTCTGTCATTACTGGGTTCAGGAAGGGTGGAAAATCCAGGAAGGAAATCAACTTCACTAGCTCCTGTTATTCTTACTGAATGGTTACTTGATTTGGTTGTCACTTCAAGTGTCCACATTCCTGGAACCGGAGTTTCTTTTGAAGCGAAATACACGGTTTTAACCGATTTCATCAATCTTATAAGACCATTTGATTCAGTCAATTCTCGTCCTGATAAATGCACATTAAAATCTATCATTAAAATATCAGTTTTATTTTCACCTTCTGGATCCCTGATTGCAACTTTAATGGATTCATTCGCTTTGAAATTTGTCACTTGGATCGTGAATTGTGTAATATGTGAATCTATAGGAAAGGAATAAGTTTTTGATCCGAAGTTGCTGGATTCTTCTTGCAAAATGTGAACTTTGACAGTTTCAACAGCTCTTTCTATGATTTTCATAAACTAAATATATTAATAGATTAAAATATTCATATAATTCATTATAACAAATATTAATAATATTATAAAAACATTTTTTTCAAATTTCACCACTTATTTCTTTACCATTGACATTGTATTTATTAGAAAATCTTGACTATAAATCAGTAAATATATCGATGTTTTTGATGTTCTCGAATTTGGATTCACTTGAAAGCAGTGCCAAAAATTCGTGAATATCAAAAACATCGATTCATAGTCAAGCTTTTTTTACAGGGTTATGTAATTTTATATTAACATGTATCCAATTTTATAGATTTAATAAATAAAAATAATTACCAAACCCTTAACATTATGCCCAGAAAAGAAAGAAAAAAAGTCACAACAGATATTAATGACCTTATCTTGTCGTTGTTTCAATCCGAAAAATATAACACTTCAGAGATTGCCGCCTCCCTCCAGCTCTGCCGCCAAACTGTAGCTGCGGCAGAAAAAAAAGAAACATTTCTATCAGCTGCTGAAAAGCTGAAGAAAACTTGTGAACAATGGAATCAAATATTTTCAGCCGATGAACAAACTATTTTGAATTCTATTTTTAGTTCAACCTGAAATTCTAAACACTTGCTGAAGGAAACGGCACTAAATTTTCTCAATCAACTGTTTCAAGAAAATTAAAGAAAATAAATATAACGAGAAAAAGGCTCACTTTGGTGCCTAAAGAAAGAAACACTATGAAAAAATAGACGCTCGCACAGTATATTCTATAGAGCTATCACGAGTAGCGGATGAAAATTTACTTTTTTTAGAAGAAACAGGATTTAACCTCCATACACAAAATTTGTATGGCTATTCATCCAAAATGTAAACAGGAGCTTGATGTGTGCCATTGGTATTGATGGAATCATAGCCTACGAATGCAAGATTGGAAGTTTTAACTCTGAATTCTTTGTAGAATTTATTGAAAATAATCTGGTGCCTCATTTTAGAGCACACCCGAATAGACTATTGATTATGGATAATGCAAAGTTCCATAAGTCAGTTAAAATTAAGGATGTGTTTAGAAGAAATGGAATCGTATGCATTTTTTGGTACCTTACTCGCCAGAGCTCAATCCGATGGAAGAATACTTCTCAATGAGAAAAAATAAATATCATGCAGATTAAATTCTAAATCTCAATTTATCGTAAAAAGTGATGATTTCTTGGTAGGCAGCATTTATTATTTAAAACAATAAAGTGATAATTTGAGCATTTTGCTGCCAATGTGTTTGATGAAAAATATTTCGACTATAAAATAATCCTTGTCAATCTCCTCTTGACAAGGACAATCTTATAGTAGAAAATCTTTTCATTAAATACCTTATTCGCAGCAAAAGGCTTAAATTATCACTTTATTGTTTCCCAATTCATCAATCGCACAATGTTTGGACAGTATTCAAGCGCCAAAAAATGAATATACCTCGCAAAGTCAAGGTTTCTACAAAAACATGAGACAATGGCTTAAAAATGCACACCAGAGAGAGCCATTTATTTGATCAAAAATTTGTTGTAGTTTTAGTTTTTCGACTTTTTATTTTTTTTCATTAAATATATAAAATTGCATACATGTTATTATCAAATTGTATACATGTTAATATAAAATTGCATAATGTTAATATCAAATTGCATAACCCTGTAATAAATACAATATTAATAATATTTATATTATTTTGACAGTAATCTATAAATCAACTATAAAAAGTTTTTTTTGTTAAATTTATTTTATTTTAGATGATTTGGAGGCATATTTCTGATAAAAATAGAATAACGATTATATAAGCTAAAATGCAGTCCCGTAATTTTGTGTTCAATAAAATATAATATATAGGCAAAAACATAGATTAACTCATTTTTTATCGTGAGCCGTATTTGGGGATCATTTCATTATATTTAGCTAGCAACAATACTTTGACAGAATTGTAATCAAACGTGTTTTTATTAATTTTCATTCATTTTGTGAATATTTATTGTTGAAGTTAAATTTCGTGAAAAATGGATTAATGCAAATGACATCGCAACTGATAACAAAAAAGAAAAAAGAAAAATAGATTTTCGAAATATCCTCTATTAAAGAGGAATCTGAAAATATCAGCTTATAATTTTATATGATGGAATAGGAATATTTTTATGTTTATCACAAATCTCAAGTCCCAATAGAAAATATCTCAACATAAGATTTATATTTTCAAAACATAATTGCCCTTTTTTCACAGATTTCGGATTTTATTTAGCATTTCATTCTTCATACTACTCAGATTTAGTAGCTGGAATCATACAAACATGTTTAAATTGATCATAATTAATTAATTAAGTAAATTATTTAGAAAAGCGGTTCCCAACCTTTCTTGGGCGATTATCATTTAATAACATTTGCCAAGTGCCAGTGAATCCCAGATAAATTAACTCGGATTGCTCCTCTTTCATTACATTTTTGCGGCTAACAATTATGTATTTGACTTATAAAATATCTGATAATTTATAGGCACCATGTTTATTCTTTGCAAATTTCATATAATTGCATCTATAATTTGTCTATCGAATGAATCATAGTATTATACGTCACTGCAGTGTAATCAGAGTAGTATTAATTAACATGATAAATTAACATGATAATAAGATACAAAAATGCGTAACCTAATCACATTAGATTCTAGTTACTTACAAATTCTACATAAACACGTTTTTTTATTAAAAAAATTTATTTTCAGAATTGTCTCAAGCGACTCATGTGGGATTGTGACCACGGACAGTTTGGGAACCCCTGAGTTAGAATAACGATTTACGGGTAACTGATATGATATTTAATAAAAAATTGATTAAGAAAATTAACATGTAAACTTTGTAACTAAAATATTTTTTTTGTAGTTTTCTGTAAAATTTATTTATTTTTAATGTAAACTTTTTATTCTTTATTGGTATTATTATAAGAAAAATTAGGATTTAAATAATTATGATAAAACTTTGTGAAAACATTTAAAAAATTTAATTAATGGAATAATTAATATTTTTTTATTTTTTCATCATTGATCTATTTTTATTTTAATTTTATTTTTTTAAAAATTTTTTTCAGACTTGAGATTATTATATTTTTAAAAATGTAATGCGACCTTTCGGTATAAAATCTTTCAAGGGTTTGTTTTAATGTTTCTATAATATGTGACGATAAATCAGTTAAAACAATGAAAAAAAGTTAGAATAAATTATATGAAAAGTATTAAATAAAATAAATAAATATACATCTTATTAAAAATACGGGAAAATGAAAATAATAATGAATTTATTGTAAAGAAAAGGTAAAGTTAAAATATTAAAAATTTTTTCTGTTTCCCTTTAAATAATATCTGAGTTGCTATTTTAATATTGTTACGTTTTTTCTTAAAATAAAATCCTTGACATTAATTAATGCGATTGTTTTTTTTTAGAATGAAAAAAAAATATTTAATTAAATTTATGAAATTAAATTCATGTGAAAAATATTGTTTTTATGAAATAATTTTTAAATTTATAGAAACATTAATACAACAAAATTACAAATCGTTTGCCTGGTTGAACATGAGTTTGTTTAAAACAATAAATAATAAAAAAAATGCAACTTATGTATAAAATAAAAATTATAAATTACTAATAAATAAAAAAAAATCTTTTCAATAAAATGGAGGTCATTTTTGGGTTTTCAACAAACTAATGGATATTCAAAAAATTTGTTTAAATGAAGTTCAAGAGATTTGGATTCAAACAAATTAATTGTGTGAAGTTTATATGGTAAATGGAAATTGAAAGACATTATCATTCCTTGATATAAAGTTTAAAAGAAATAAAGAAAGACGAGAATGAAGCAAATTATAAAGTATATTATAAAGTGATGAATTCGTGGTAGCTGTATTTATTATTTAAAACAATAAAGTGATAATTTAAGCCTTTTGCTGCAAATAATGTATTTAATGAAAAAGTTGTCAATTGACAAGGACTATCCTAAAGTTGAAAATCTTTTCATTAAATACATTATTTGCAGCAAAAGGCTAAAATTAGCACTTTATTGTTTTAATTTAGTATATTGTATGGTGGTTTATTCTATTGTTATCCAGCACCTCTTTTGGAGTGTAAATTTATTAATACTTTTATCAAATTTAAACCCAAAAAAATAGAATAATTACCTCTTTTACATCTCCTTTACCTAATATATAAATCTGGCCAGAACTTATTGTCGCAATTTGCTTATAAACTTGAAACCCAATTTCTTCGGTTGAATTACAAAATCCAGTTAAAACAAAAACCACCTTAATAAATTATTTTATTTAAAGGGAAAAATCCAAAACTGTCAAAGCTAACTTGACTTTGCTTCTTTTGAATTAGATTTAATACTCTTGGAGTAATTTCATAGTCCTTGGCACTACTGTCTGTAAATACATAAATCAGTGAATGAGGTCTTGAAGCCTCTAGAGCCATTTCAATGCCAGTAATTGTCATTTCAGGACAGTCACCTCCTCCTTGGGTAAATACATAATCAAGATATTTTGTGAATGTTTTCGCCGATGTCGTTTTCTTAGCCGGCCCAACATCTAAATATTCAAATAAAACCCAATTAGACATAAAGCTCTTATCAAAATTACTAACCCGGATCATGAACTTGCACAAGGACAAAATCTTTGATAAATTTCTTGTAGCCCTTTTGTAAATGATTATTTAGAATTCTTCGACTGCCTCTTTTGACTTGTTTTAAATCATTTCCCATAGATCCTGTTGAATCAAAAACGATGGCCAAAGAAATTCCGGTTGAAGTATCAGACGATCCAATGACTTCTCGATATTGAGCACCATCGACAACAATCACAGAGTAAAGGATTGTAAGCAGCAAATAAGATACACAAGTCATATGTTAATAATAAAAATCAGACCGAGCTAAAAATTAGATACCATTAATAAATGAATAACTAGGAAAATAGACACCAACTTTCTATTTTGTATCATATTTAATTTGATGATGTTTAAATTTTACACTATGCATAAAATGAAAACCAGCAGCGCAGAAGATAAAGAGACCAAATAAATTCTTTTCTGCCTGACGACTATTAGACTTCGGGCGATTGTGCACCATACGGTTCGTGTATTAAAATAATCTTCACCATCCCTACCAGATAAAATTCCCCTCGGCGGGTTTCAATGCGAACCGTGTGTCAAATCAACGCGATGTTGCTCTAATTAAGAATCATATGTTCATTCGAATAATGTGCCGGGAAAGATTTTATACACTAAACATATGCACCAGACGAGGCTGACTGCCAATAACTATTTCTAGGATGCGTAGGATCGAATGAGGATTCGTTTCTTGTAATTTTCTGTTGACATCTATCTAAGTTTACAGTAAATCATTCCCATTAAATATTTGTTGAAAGATTAATAATTTTGCAAATGGAACGTGAATATCTGTTTGCATGTGTGATATTTATTAAATAATATTAGTAACATTTTTATTGATTGATTTAAATTAATAATAATAATAATAATAATAATAATAATAATAATAATAATAATAATAATAATAATAATAATAATAATAATAATAATAATAATAATAATGATAATAATAATAATAATAATGTTAATAATAATAATAATAATGATAATAATAATAATAATGATAATAATAATAATAATAATAATAATAATAATAATAATAATAATAATAATAATAATTTGATATTTATATATTATTCTTACAATGTAGAATCTACATAAATATTATATTACTTTGTTTTAATTCAGTATTGTAAGAACATTTTTTTATTTCTTTTTTACATATAGAACGTTGAAAGTTATATTTAATTTTATTGAAGCCCTTAACGATTGTGGAAAAGGTTTTGTAACAAGATATTCAAGATCCTTTAAATTATATTAATGGAATTTATATAGGATAGTAACTGTGGAATTAAAACTGAATCAGAAAATAGAAAAAATCAAGATTTGAACCATTATTACAAAAATCATTTAAAAACATTCAATTTTTTAAATACGAATTTTTTATAAAATATAAAATGATAAATTAATTATATTTTTGGCCGAATTGTGTTTATAATTTCACTATAAACAATTTTCACTTTTTATTGTTATTTTATTGCTGACCACAACATTTCCATCGGGTGATGACGAAAGGTGATTGGATAGAAAACTGGCCTATTGGGCAAATATGCCTATGAGAATTGTTGGATTTCTGGAGCGATGGGTTAAAGGGGTTAAACTATTTTCGGTAATATATAATATAGAAATTTTATACGAAATATTTACTAGCGAAAAATTTATAATTATTATTTAAATATTTCTCACATTGTGAAATTTCTATGAAATTTTACGAGATTCTCAGCAAGAAATAATTGGGATAAGCCTAAATCCAATTAATTCACAATTTACCCAGACCGAAAGCCCGCCGCGATGCAATTTATCCGAATCCACATTTTCATTGTCTATAGATAATTCATTTCAAATTGCTAATTAATATAATTAGCAATTTTTTCCTGACAAGATGTAAAGGAAATTATAGATAATTCAAATAAATTTTCCCCTTCGTTGACATATTGGCGTAAATCTGCGTAAAAATATCCTTTTTATGTTTTTTTTTCTATTTAGTTTTTAATATATTTTTGATTATTTTTGGAAAATATTCTTTCACGTTTTTATTTAATTTGGAAAATATAAATCAGTGAACGAAAATTTCAATTGAGTTGATCTAAATTGTATATGGATCATGTACCACTTAGAGCGATGGATCACTCGCTCACACAGCTATGAAGGATCGAGCTAGATACGTGACGTAATGACAACTTAAGTACAATTCAAACAAAATTTAATTTTTTTTTTTAATTGAAATTTTATTAAAATGTTTGAAATTATTTTCGTTGGAGTTTATAGAGAAAATGAATTCAACTTTCAATCTGACCACATGTCCTCTTGGTTTTCTAATTATTTTCTTCACAAAATATTTTTATTTTAATTATTACTACAACAGTAATAATTAAATTTATAAAATATTCAGAAAAATCATTTATTATTTATCCATTATGATAAAATATTTCAACCAAAATGGATAATAACAAGCAATCATTATTTTCTTTTACAATTAAAAAATTCTTATTATATTTGCATTATATTGTCTAGTCTATTATTATGTCCTTCTATCTTTTAAATTTTTGTTTTAATGGGTTCGTTGAAAGATAAAAATTTACTATAGAAAATGAAATTATTAGATACTTTATTTTTTTGATTAATTTATATTTAGCAATCTCAGATTTTAATTTTTAATATTCATCAATAATATAAAAACTACAAAATAATTAAAACAAATTTAATGCTACTAATAATAATAAAAACAACTATTTTTGATAATAAAATAGAAATAATAATAATCATAATAATAATAATAATAATAATAATAATAATAATAATAATAATAATAATAATAATAATAATAATAATAATAATAATAATAATAATAGTGATACTTACAAAAATATTTATGGCTATAGTAACGCTATGTTAAACATGTTAATGATAAGATAAGCCTTTTACTGCAAACTATGTATTAAATGATTCGATTTTCGATTATTAGATAAACCCTTTCAATTTCCTGAAATAGAAAATTTTCATGACAATTTGGAAATAAATTGAAAAATAGATAGAAAAATCAAAAGGTAAGTGAATGATTCATTAATCATCAGCACTGATAAATTTCATATGAAAACCAGTTGCTATGAATGGAATTTCCCAAATTTTGTTCGCGCCTGCTAAACTCATTAGGTAAATGTCAAAATTTGATTCACATTATAATTTTTTGTTTAAATTACAATCTAAAAATAATTAACATAGAATAGTTAATCACGATTACAGTGATGGGTAATTCGAACCAAAACAATGCACACGAGTTTCCCTCATTAATTTTATCAATGTATTTTTCAGTGATGACAAAACAAAACATTTATGAGAAATAATGAGGACGGGAGTTAAATGCAAAACTTGAATAACAATAATTTTCCCATAACAAATAATTAGCAAGTCTCGCTTTAAAACTTGAAAACAGTTTAGTTTTCTCCTAATCGAGGTTATTACTGCACTCTATTCAACGCATCTATAAATAATAACCATTAAATCCTTTTATTAATACATTATTATTATTATTATTATTATTTTTATTATTATTATTATTATTATTATTATTATTATTATTATTATTATTATTATTATTATTATTATTATTATTATTATTATTATTATTATTATTATTATTATTTTTATTATTAATATTATTATTATTATTATTATTATTATTATTATTATTATTATTATTATTATTATTATTATTATTATTATTATTATTATTATTATTATTATTATTATTATTATTATTATTATTATTATTATTATTTATTATTATTATTATTATTATTATTATTATTATTATTATTATGATTATTATTATTATTATTATTATTATTATTATTATTATTATTATTATTATTATTATTATTATTATTATTATTATTATTATTATTATTATTATTATTATATTATTATTATTGTTATAATAATTAAATTATATTTCAGATAAACAACTAACTAAGTCACAGTCAGCAATATTTGCTCATAAAATGAAATATTCCGACCTAAAATATTGAATTTTTGAAAAATACTTATGATTATGGCCTATATAGTTATTTATTTGATTTATATTTTAATAAATGATTCCGTTATCGATAAATTAATTATAAAATTTGTTATAATAATTATTATTGGAAGATTTAGTGTTATTTATATTTATATTTATATTATTTATTATTAAAATCAAATAATTTCCAAATAAATATTTGTGGAGAATTTAATTAAAAAAAATATTCTGAGCAATATCATCATTCAATTTCCACACAAAACAAACATTCAAATATTATAAAACATTATAAATGCATCTTACGTCTCCTCCTTTCAAAATATATCCTTAGTTTTAAATTCTTTTAGCCATTTTACATTTTTTGTTTTTATTTTCCTGTGGTCATTTTCATTAAAAACTTCGATATTGTCTTCTCGTTTACTTTCAACATCAAATGTCTGTGAAAAATAATCCTGAAAATCTTAACTTCTGCATTACATAGCTTTTGATGTGTAGAGTTTATAAATTGTGTTATTTTTTCTTTTGGATATCATATTTCATTTTGGTTCGTCTTTCCAACATTATTGTAAATTTCAAACTTTTTTCCTTCTCATTTTTGTATTTTTTCATTTATGTCATAATTTTCAAAAGAGTCTTTCAATTACACTGAGGAATTATCTCGGTTATATTCTCTGTAATATGATAATATTATTTATATACAAAAAAGGATTTAGTGTTCATTCAGCAAATTTAATATCATCTGTTCTTATATCTTTCGTACTTTATATAATATAATCAAAAAGTTTAGTTTTAATGTGTTATTAAAACAAAATAATTTCCAAATAAATATTTAAATAATATTCTGAGCAATGTTATTATTCAATTTCAACATACGACAAACATCTAAACATTAAAATATATTTTGCAATTATTATTATTATTATTATTATTATTATTATTTTTATTATTATTATTATTATTATTATTATTATTATTATTATTTAAAACAATAAAATGATAATTTAAGCCTTTTGCTGCAAATAATGTATTTAATGAAAGAATTTTCGACTATACGATAGTCCTTGTCAATCTCCAATCTTCAATTATTATTATTATTATTATAATTATAATTATTATTATTATTATTTATATTATTATTATTATTATTATTATTATTATTATTATTATTATTATTATTATTATTATTATTATTATTATTATTATTATTATTATTATTATTATTATTATTATTATTATTATTATTATTATTATTATTATTATTATTATTATTATTATTATTATTATTATTATTATTATTATTATTATTATTATTATTATTATTATTATTATTATTATTATTATTATTATTATTATTATCATCATCATCATCATTATAATGTTATTTTTATTTTATTCTCACACTTTTTATCTCTTAATCAATTAGTTAAATAAATATTAACAATAATAACAATAGTTAGAAAAGTGCACTGCAAAAAATTAGTTTGATTTAAACTAGGAAAGTTTACATTTAATAGATAAATTAATGATATTTATTGAAATAAATTCTGTACAAAGTAAATGTTAAAAGAGATTATAAGTTATTAAAAGTATTAATTAAAACAACTTGCCTAAATGTTAACAAAGCGAAACGAACAATTTAACCAAAGTATGTCTTATCCTAGAAGCAATTAGAAAAAATTTGATACAAAATAAAAACACATTTATTATTACTTTGTAAAGGCATAATTAATAAATACGGATAAACAGTTATCATCAGGGTAATTGCTTCGTTCTTTTTGTTTTACTACATGAATAGGGGCAGGTTTAATCATTTGAGGTAATTCTTTTGAGGAAGTTTCCCTGTGCAAAAATACATTAGTCAAAACAGAAACGAATTTGCCTAACTCTGAAAAATTATATTTGTTAAAAGACAATTAGAAAAAGAATAAAAGTCTTTAATTTCTAAATTAAAGGAAAGCGATGAATGAAATCACATTTGAAGTGTGGCTCAATATAGCTGCAAGCATCATTGACAAAATGATATGAAAGGCTTTGCTGAGTCGCCTTTGACTCGCACTTGAATGGGACTAAATGTATATTTTAGTTTCATTAGCGATTTATTTTCTTTATAATAAAAGGAATGTCAATTCTTTCTAATTTACTGATGCAATTATTTGATAAAAATTATTCATTCTAAATGGCTTTACATTTACTTTTCTCGCTGGTTTGGGTTTTAATTTTAATAAGAAATTAATTATGGGAAAATTGTTATGAACTCTTTTGGAATATAAGGTTTTTAGTTTTTTTTTATTAAAGAAAATGAGCCATTTAAATTTACGTTTCATAAATCAGAGAATGAATGTAATAGATTATTATAGAAGAAAAAATGGTGATAATTAAGGCTACACCAAAGTTGCATACATTTTTAATTAAAAGTTGCAAAAGATATTATTATTAATAATTATTGTAATGTGGTGTTAATAGGACTATAAAGGATAATTCTCTATAGTTAATTATTAGTATAGAGAATTAGAAAAATTAAAGAATAATTGAAAATTAAAAATTAAAAATAATAAAATCGAAAATTAGTAAAAAAAGATAACAAGATTTATTTTAAAGAAAAAGTTGCAGGTATAAATGTTTAAGACTAATTTTAATTTAACTTATATTTAGCACGTTAGCAAGTTTTTCGACTTTTTATTTTTTTTTATTAAATCTAAAAAATTGCATACATGTTAATATAAAATTGCATACATGTTAATATCCAATTGCATACATGTTAATATCCAATTGCATACATGTTAATATCCAATTGCATACATGTTAATATCAAATTGCATACATGTTAATATCCAATTGCATACATGTTAATATCCAATTGCATACATGTTAATATCAAATTGCATACATGTTAATATCAAATTGCATACATGTTAATATCAAATTGCATAACCCTGTAATAAATACAATATTAATAATATTTTTATTATTTTGACAATAATCTATAAATCAACTATAAAAAGTTTTTTTTGTTAAATATAATTTATTTTAGATGATTTTGAGGCATATTTCTGATAAAAATATAATAACGATTATATAAGCTAAAAAGCAGTCCCGTAATTTTGTGTTCAATAAAATATAGGTAAAACATAGATTAACTCATTTTTTATCGTGAGCCGTATTTGGGGATCATTTCATTATATTTAGCTTGCAACAATACTTTGACAGAATTGTAATCAAACGTGTTTTTATTAATTTTCATTCATTTTGTGAATATTTATTGTTGAAGTTAAATTTCGTGAAAAATGGAATAATGCAAATGACATCGCAACTGATAACAAAAAAGAAAAAAGAAAAATAGATTTTCGAAATATCCTCTATTAAAGAGGAATCTGAAAATATCAGCTTATAATTTTATATGATGGAATAGGAATATTTTTATGTTTATCACAAATCTCAAGTCCCAATAGAAAATATCTCAACATAAGATTTATATTTTCAAAACATAATTTGCCCTTTTTTCACAGATCTCGGATTTTATTTAGCATTTCATTCTTCATACTACTCAAATTTAGTAGCTGGAATCATACAAACATGTTTAAATTGATTATAATTAATTAATTAAGTAAATTACTTAGAAAAGCGGTTCCCAACCTTTCTTGGGCGATTATCATTTAATAACATTTGCCAAATGCCAGTGAATCCAAGATAAATTAACTCGGATTGCTCCTCTTTCATTACATTTTTGCGGCTAACAATTATTCTTTGCAAATTTCATATAATTGCATCTATAATTTGTACTGCTCGCATTTCATTTGCACGTTAATTATACTAATGCTGGCGTACCGCTAATAAAAATAATTCTGTAGAACAATTAGGCAAGTTTAAAAATGTAAAAATAAGATATTTGGTGTTGGGAGAAAAATTAGGATGGCAGTAAAAGTGTTAGAGCACAAATTAACCATCCATATAATCATAAGACTCCTCATTATTTTCTAGGCTGTTCTTTTTATATGGCAACGCATTAAAATAAACAGTAAAATATTTGATAATATTTTCCCCGCTAAAATTTTTGTCATTTACTGGAAGTTTTTTTTAACATGGAAAAACTTCTTTCAACTGTAATTGAAGTAGGTGAGTGACCCTAAATCATTCTGTAGAAATATGATAGCTTTCATGTCATTTTAATCCAAACAAATATGAATATTTAGAATCAGCTCTACCGGATCTTCTCGTATTTTAATTTTATTAATTTCATAATGATTCGGATTTTATTGTCAATTCTCAATATTCGAACAAATCAAAAATATCGAAAAAAAGGAATATGAAGCTTTTGTTTTATCGAAGCATTATTTAAAGCCTCTTATGCTCTTTCTTATAAAATTCCTTCTTATTTTATATAATTTCATTATTTCTGGAAGATTATCAGAGTAATATATCGCTGCTTTTAATAAAACAAAAAAAAAGATTCCAAATTTAAAAAGTTGTGAAGAGTTGCGTTGCGTTGCCCTAGTGATAACGCATCCATGCCAAGGGTAATAATGTTTGACTATTTTTATTACTATCTATTTTGATGAGTTTTATCTAACACTTTCAACACTTTTATACCTGTTAATCAACATGTTATTTTTAAATATTATAAAGGAATACTAAAGGGGTTAAAATGCATATGAAAGTGTACTGATAAAATAGGGAGGACTTACACCAAAATTTAAAAAATATATTAGTATCTCAAGACCATTATAAAATCAAAAGGTTGGATTGAAGGTTAAACTTAATTTTTACTGTCCCTTCAAAACCATAAATGGCGAAGTTTAAAGGATTTAATATTTAAATTATGTTTATAATCAAAAATATGTTTAGCATAATACACAAAATGGTAAATATTCGATCTTTTGAAGAATTAAATTAAAAAATGTAATATTTTTAGTTGTAAAGTTATTCAATTTACATGGTTTGAATTCTTATTATTGCCGGGTCTTAGAATTTTAAGGTCCAAAAAGAGTCTTTGAAGATATTATATTTGAAATATCCAAGACATTGTATTCTTCTTTCTCTCAAATAATAATTAGAGCAGTTTAAGAAAACCTCTTTAAATAATAATAAACATAATAATAATAATAATAATAATAATAATAATAATAATAATAATAATAATAATAATAATAATACAATAAAGTGATAAATGCTGCTACCTAGAAATGATCACTTCTTAATAATAAAAATAATAATAATAATAATAAAAATAATAATAATAATAATAATAATAATAATAATAATAATAATAATAATAATAATAATAAAATTTGAAGTGATCTCTGCAGTTTTATTGAAGCGGATCTCTTGCATGACATATACATCTTCCAAATATTAAATTCTTAAAAATATCTTGATAATATATATAACTAGATATATAACTATCAAATTTTATTGTTCTGTTTCACAGATGGAACGCAATATTACATAACTATTCTGACGCGCGCACGCACACACACATATACACAGAAACGAATAATAAATCTGTTATAGACTTTCTCTTTACATGGAACTGATTAATAAATCTATTATCTAATCAAAATAAATCGTTGGAACATTTTCATTCACTGTGCAGCAGTATTTCACCAATAACTGTTTAATTAATGCATCATTTGACTTGTAACCAGAGTTTTTCTTTGAGAAAAATATATGAATCTCCTTGAATGTCGGTCTTTGCTGTGCCTCGTCTACAAGACATTGTTCAATGATGTCAATAGTTTCACGGGCAGTTGACTGCGGGAATTTGAGACTTTGTAGTGGTTGAATGTTTGAATTCAGCGAAGATTTGTTGATGAAGATCTAGAAAACTGGATCTCAGATTTTTCTTTTCAGGATATGAATATAATGATAAATGTTTTTAAGTATACCAATAATAGTAGCATTTAATAATAATAATTATTATTATTGTTATTATTATTATTAAGTAATGATTTCTTGGTAGCAGCATTTATTATTTAAAACAATAAAGTGATAACTTAATTCTTTTGGTGCGAATAATGTATTTAATGAAAATATTTAGACTATAAAATAGTCATTGTCAATCGGTGATGTCAAGGAGATTGACAAGGACTATCTTATAGTCAAAAACTTTTCCATTAAATACTATATTCGCAGCAAAAGGCTTAAATTAGCACTTTATATTTTTTTATAATTATTATTATTATTATTATTATTATTATTATTATTATTATTATTATTATTATTATTAATATTATTATTATTATTGTTGTTATTGTTATAATTATTATTGTTATTATTATTATAATAATTATTATTATTATTGTTGCTATTATTATTATTATTATTATTATTATTATTATTATTATTATTATTATTATTATTATTATTATTATTATTGATATTATTTAGTCTATTTGAAAACTGAATTCATATTCCCCTCATTCAATTCATCATAAAGTACCTGATAGTTGGACAAGCTTCCATATGGTAATTGTTGACAATAGTTGAACAGTTCCCACATACAAACTCCAAAAGCATACACATCGGATTTCGTAGAAAAATCCTTCTAGAATTTATAATCAACATATTTTGTATTCCAAATAAAAATCATTTAATATTATAAATAAATATATCTTTTATATTTTCCTTTATTCCTCGTTGTCATTGAGTTATCTAAATGATAAGATGAAACATCAATTATTTTCTGACAGAATCATTATCAATTCTCGAATATTTTTGCTTCTTAAAAAAAATATTTTTTTCGAAAATCGATTTATAAAAAAATTCATGATTTTCGGATTATTTTTTTGTGAAATTTTTATTTATTAATTAGCTTTTAATTTTAATATTTAGTAAAATCTTTATTATTATTCATAACGAAATCCTTTAAAAGAATGGTCTAGTTATACAATTCCACATTTTTGGGATCATTGTTTTTCATTTAATTTAATTATATAACTACTCACTTGTTTGTCATTGCCAATTTGGATATATAACAGGTAAACATTGTCAATGTTATTCAAATCCACATTTGTCCTTGGATAGATCGTAACGGACATGCTGTACGACCTTTGGATTTGAAAGTGTTCTAGTGAAAGATTTCCTGATTTTTTCAAAATTTTTAATCTACAGATTTATTTGGCCTTATTTGAATAAAAGTTTCACATCATCCCGAAATTGTATATTTTAAGTTTTGTTTAAAATACCCCCTTGAAGAATTTGGATTTTTTTATAAAGTTTTATTTTCATACAAATCTAAGAATAAATTTCCTATCTCAGGTTCTTTTGGTTTTGGTTTATAAATTGGTATCCAGACGTTTTCATCGCGTACGATTCATCAAAGGGAATGTTCATCATGATATATTAATTTGTTTTGGATATATCTTACTATACGTTTTACTATGTTAAAATAAAGTAAATAGACAAATTAATAGAAATTGCAAAGAAAAACCTCCATTATTTATTTATTATCATTCTGTGATAAACAGTCCTGTTGATGAATCGTCCGCCTGATAAACAGTCCGGCGATGAAACGTCCTAGAATCTATATATTAACTAGTACAGAAATTTTTGTGCTGAAAATTTGCAAATAAAAATTCATGCTTTTCTCCCGATGTCAATTATTAGCAAATTCAGGACTGTGGTTGATAAATATATGTAAAATTTTATTGTTATTATTTTATGATTAAATAGTCCAAAAAGAATATCTGTAAATTTAATAATACAAACAATATTATTATAAATTTTTAATGTGATATTCAATTCGATTTCTAATGGCAGTCTAGTTTCGAGTTTATCATTGATTTATCAATTAACTTTATGACCATACTCTAAAATCTGACCATTTTTTTCTATCGCCCTTATCCAATCTATAAATACATTTAATATTTTACAAACTGGGTGTTTAAAAACTCTCATCATCCCTATATTATCATCTAGGTGTAAACATAATTAATGCTTGCGATGACATTCAATGGCTGTAAATGATTATATAGAATCAAATATTTTTGGGGTAACTAACTGAATAAAATAGTTTTAAAATAGTTTTTATTTAATACTAAACAAATAAATAAAAATAATTATATAAATATAAATAATATAAATAATCAAAAAAACGTGGCAATGATTTAATAATAGAGAAACGCCAACTCAATAATTCAACATAAACGCGATATATTTCAATGTACAACAATCTTCGTCAGGCCGCAATCTAGATAATCAATAATAAGACATAAAATATGCAATATCTAAACAAAAACTAATAATAATCATCTCCAAACTGTATCAAAAATTTTTTAAAAAAATATTTTAAAAAAAATATTTCAAAAAAAACATTTAAAAACCAAACCATATTTTACATAACCCACATACATATTATTTTAAATTAAATTTTAATTTAATAAATTTAACATTCAACATAAAATTAACAAATTTAAAAAAATTACATAGTTTACAAAACACAAACATAATTATACCACAAACAAGACTCCCAACCTTCATCCTTCAATTACTTAAACACATTCAAAATCTCCGTGGAACGGGCAACTTCATCATTATTGTTTGGATTTAAATATCTAATAACAAGCCTCACAAGTTACTCGTTCCCAATAATTACTTAAACCTTTTGAAATAATTTTAAATCAGAGATACCTATTTTTTTACTGACACATTTCCTAACATGATTACTAATATTAGTCAATCTTTTTGGTCGACAGTGTTCAAGAACTCGGGTCAGAGATGACGGGCAGTCTCTCCAATGTATATGGCATTACACCCATTACATGAAAATTGATACACAGCTCAGAACACAAACCAATTGGCGTTGGACATTTACTAGTAAACATACTGCTAACTTTGCAAGAAGTGGAAACAATCCTGAATGATCCTTGTCTACATATTTGAGAATTTTATGTTTAAATTCTCTGAAACCCTCCGAATAAGGCAATACTAACACATATTCGCGCTCCATGCGATTGGATCGATTCTTGTCACTTTCCGATTTTAACATAGTACTTTCCTCAGGATCAAAGGTACCTCAGATTCAGACGTACGCATACCAACGTTATCAGATTTAAACATAACTTATCCACAGTCACTTTTGTCATCTTCTCAAGAAAAGATTTAGAGTAGCCATTTTAAGTAACAACTCAACCAATACATCAATACTTTTTACTGAATTAGCAAACGTGGAGGATAGTGACCAAGCACGAAACACTAATCCTCTCACCATATTCCTTTTATATTTAAACTCACAAAACTATCAGGGTTGTATATAAACCAGTATCCGTCGACTTTCTATATATTTCAGTCTCATAATGTTTCGATTTGCGTTGAATGAGTAAATCTAAAAACGCAATCGATGACCCTTTTTCTCAAATATGTAGACACAGGGATCAATTCAGGATTGTTTCCACTTCTTGCAAAGTATAGCAATGTTTACTAGTAAATGTCCAACGCCAATTGGTTTGTGTTCTGAGCTTGTGTATCAATTTTCATGTAATGGGTGTAATGCCATATACATTGGAGAGACTGCCCGTCATCTCTGCACCCGAGTTCTTGAACACTGTCGACCAAAAGGATTGACTAATATTAGTAATCATGTTTAGGCAAATGTGTCAGTAAAAAAATAGGTATCTCTGATTTTAAAATTATTTCAAAAGGTTTTAAGTAATTATTGGGAACGAGTAACTTGTGAGGCATTATTGATTAGATATTTAAATCCAAAAATAAATGATGAAGTTTGCCCCGTTCCACGGAGATTTTGAATGTGTTTAAGTAATTGAAGGATGAAGGTTGGGAGTCTTGTTTGTGGTATAATTATGTTTGTGTTTTGTAAACTATGTTATTTTTTTAAATTTGTTAATTTTATGTTGAATGTTAAATGTTATTAAATTAAAATTTAATTTTAAAATAATATGTATGTGGGTTATGTAAAATATGGTTTGGTTTTTTAAAATGTTTTTTTTGAAATATTTTTTTAAAATATTTTTTTTAAAATTTTTTGATACAGTTTGGAGATGATTATTATTAGGTTAATTGGTTTAGATATTGCATATTTTATGTCTTATTATTGATTATCTAGATTGCGGCCTGACGAAGATTGTTGTACAATTGAAATATATCGCGTTTATGTTGAATTTATTGAGGTTGGCGTGTTCTCTATTAATAATAATATAAATAAAATAATATTTATTTATTGAAATTTAAATTCAAAATTATTGTCCTATTATTTAAACAAATTGATTGTGACAAATAATCTAATAATAAAAATAATAATGACAATAAATATTGAAATGTAATTAATACAAGTGAATTTCAATTTTTCGACATCCCTAAATCATCAGCGTCAAAAATAAATTACATTCGATGTTTGACATTAGGTCTTTTTAAATTCAGTTATAATTTTTTGCTTTCTTTTAATGATCTTGTAGTTTTCTTCATTTAAGGTAAAATATAAAATTAAGAATTATAAAATATATAAATATTATAGAAAGAATCAATTTGAAAACTATTATTTTTAAATTATATTTATTTATAAAATATTATAACTAGCCATTACCACATTTTAACCACATATTAATCTTCATCTTTTTGTTACCCTTTTCATGTACTCAGTCTATAATACATGTTACAGATGCATGAAATTCTTTCGTTTGCAGTCCATGCTCTTTAGATGTGCATCTCTACTTTTATTATTCATAGCTCGCTCATTTTTCTGTTTAATATCTATACATTTTAATAGTCTCCAGTACAACTATCCAGATGATCAATAATGAAGATATAACGACTGGCAAGTAATCACAAAAATGTTACAGAAGGCCACAAGTACAAGTTCAAATTTTAAATTATGAAGCGTCTTGTTTTTATGGGTCATTAAAATATTATTATTAAAACCGCTTGATGGTTCATCATCATGGTATTTTAGTGGGCGAACGATTGTGCTGTCGAACAATAAAGTGTCGAACCATCAAAATTTACTTGTATATAATAATGTAATAAAAAATTAACTGATAATAAGTTAAACATACATGGCAATGATTTAATTATAAGATAACGCCAATCAAACCCTAACCCTAAAAAATATTTTTTATATATAATTAATAAATTTGTTTAAAATCCTTAATTTAATGAGTTATTATATCCCACCTGATGATGACAGGAAAACTGTCGAAATTAATCGTGAAAAGAATGTTTGATTGGCGTTATCTTATATATAAATAAATATTATTTTATAATAATTTTTATTTTTTTTATCAAATAAAAATATCAAAAAGAAATTTACAGTAAAAGATATGTAAAATAAAAATAATGTTATCTCACCCTTGTATGGTTCCATTTCGTATGGACTGTAACCGATTGATGGGCAAGCCACGTCAATCCGACCATACGAATTGATGGATATGTTTTCCATAGTTTTTAGTTCACTAAAATTGAGCTGCTTGACATATTCATGGAATGAAGAGAATTCTGG
>CAUHTR010007315.1:0-37346 GCA_959609185.1 Schmidtea polychroa
CGTTATCGTTTTGTTTTCGAAAATTACTTTTCGATTAATTTATAATATATCAGAATAGTATAAAATTTATAGTATAAATTAATGTACTACTTTTGTTTATTTATTAAAATTATATTAATTTTATTGAACTTCATTTAAAAGTAATATTTGTGAAATTTTTATGCGTTATTAAATTTAATGACATTTTTTAATGACAATTATTATATGCAATATGTTATTTTTATATATTTATTGGATTTTAGAATCAAAATAATTTTTGGCCATGGATAAATGGCTGAACTTAAATAAGAATGATAATGACCCAGATGATAATGCTACAAACTCTCCTCAGGCAGGACAAAGTATTGAAAAACAGCCATTTAATGTGCGAAAAAGAAAATATGATGAGTCTTTTCTTCAATTTGGCTTTACATTTCAAATTTGTAATGGTAATGAACAACCTCTTTGTTTGATCTGCAATGAATTATTGGCTGCGGAGAGTATGAAACCATCAAAATTAAAAAGACATCTTGAATCAAAGTATGTTTCGTATGTCAATAAACCAAAAGAATATTTTGAAAGATTGTATAAATCTTTAAATAAAGAAAAAAAATCCTTTCAAAAATTTATGACCGTTAATGAAAAATATTTATTAGCGTCATATGAAGTTTCATACTGTATTGCTAAAAAGAAAAAGCCGTTCACCATTGGAGAAGATCTTATATTACCTACTGCTATTAAAATGGTAGAAATACTACATGGAAGTAAATATGGCGATGATATTCGAAAAATTCCTTTGTCGAACGACACTGTCGCAAATAGAATTTCTGATATTAACAAGGACCAATTAGTGCAACTTATTGCAAGAATTAAAGAAAGCCCAAAATTTTCAATTCAGTTGGACGAAACAACGGATATTACTAAATTGGCTCAGTTGTTAGTATATGTCAGGTACGTTTATAAAGAAAACGTGGAGGAAGAATTGTTATTTTCTCGTCCTATGAAAGATCATACTACAGGGAAAGACATATATTGTAAAGTTGACGAATTTTTAAAAACTGAAGGTTTAGAATGGAAAATTGCTGTGGAATATGCACAGATGGTGCAAGAGTGATGACGGGCAAAAATATTGGTTTTAAATCATTTTTTCAAGCTGCTCCTTATGATCATATAACTTTTACTCACTGTCTTATTCACAGAGAGGCCTATCAACATTTGGAAAAGTAGGGTAGAAAAGAATTCGTTCGAAATGTTTTCCAGTCTCGACAATTTTATAATCGAGAAAAATCATTGTAAAACTATTATCGCAATAATTATTGTAGATCACTTAAAAACGCTAGAAACACAGTTCCGCACATATTTTATATTAAATATTGATTTCAAAAAGGTAGCTTGGATTCAAAAACCGTTTTGGACTGACTTGAGTGAGATTGACCACCTGCCACTTAAAGCACAAGAGGAATTTGCTGAGCTTTCGAGTGACTCAAACCTAAAACTACATTTTCCAAAAAAGCCCTTGACTGAATTCTGGATCGGAACTAGAACTGAATTTCCCACAATCGCTGATATGGCGTTAAATGTGCTTCTGCCATTCAACACCACATATTTATGTGAAGTTACTTTCTCAGCTTTAACACATATTAAATCCCAATATCGTTCATCGCTAAAAAATGTTGAAGAGGTCTTACGTCCAGCAGTGTCAAACATTCCACCAAGATTTAATTTGTTATGCAATAAAAAACAGGCACATCCATCTCATTAAATTTAATTTTAAATTTTTGTATGTTTCAAAACGAATTCTAAAACTATATTTTTTTATGTGTATTGTTACATAATAAATAAATCATCAAAAAATACTTATTTATCTTTCTCTTATATTTATATGGGGTCGCTAGGAAACTCGCAATCATAAATGGGGTCGTAAATGGAAAAAGTTTAAGAAGCCCTGATATATATATATATATATATATATATATATATATATATATATATATATATATATATATATATATATATATATATATATATATATATATATATATATATATATATATATATATATATATATATATATATAAATATATAAAAGTACCATCTCTCCACTATTCGACCAAAAAATAAATTGTGAGAGTCGAGGTTTCTTATATATACATATCTATTTACTGTATGATAATTAAAAAATCTAGTTTATTTTTAGATTTATTGTTATATTTACCTCATACAAACAACTAATAATAATAATAATAATAATAATAATAATAATAATAATAATAATCATAAATAATTATAATTCATTAAAAATGATAAACAATGGAAGGTAAACAAAATCACAATTGGTCACAAGACAGACATAACGAAATTAAATAATTTATTTATTCATATTTACAAAATCTGCAAGTTATTCTGAGCCGTCTTGTTTCAATGGATAAAAATAATTAGTTTCAAAACTGGAAATTATTAATTATATATTGTATAAATTTATATTTCATTATATATCCTGTAATAAATCATAGCGCCCCTTCAATATTGTCATAATGTTTAAGATTCCTTGGTTCCGTAGACATTGAATAAACAATTGTAAACAAATATATTTCTTATTAATATCATTATCTAGGCCCTAGATTCTAGGGTACCCATGAAATATCCCCTAGTTCTTACTGGGAGTGATTATTCCCAAATTTATATTAATAAGTAACTCTATTTATGTGCATTATAACAATTATATCATCTATTACCATTTTGTTTCAATAAAAATGTACGTTCCAACATATTACGTGGTAGTACTTACTAATTAAAGATAGGAAATACCTCAAATCCCGATAGTAGGGATCCCGATGATAGTGGCAAGGTGCATTTTATAACCAAGCCAAATATCCACGTATCATACAATATTATACAATACCCTACCCCATGATATTACGTAAAGACAGTATAACATTATGAACTGCATGGGGTTACGTGGTTATTATGCCACGCGTATGTATGAGTATGTAATGACATGCGTACTACGTATAAGCATATAGTAACTATCCATAACTATTGCGTACATACATCAAAAATATCATACAACGCTTTTAAATTTTCATAACTTATTTAAAAAAATAATATTTTGATACAATCAGGACATGACAAAATTCTATTAATGGATGCCTTGGAGAACGGTGAAGATTACTATGAATTTAAAAGATTGCTGAGAATATATAAATAAATGTGTTTAGCAATTACTTTCTTTAATAAATAATTTAAACTTAATCTGATTTACATTAAATCGAAATAATTCCAAAATTATAATTATAAAATAAATTTCATAAAATTCCTAAAAAACCTGAAAAGTAATTAAAAATAAATTATAATACAAATGATGACTACAAGTAATATTTAAGAGCTTGAACAGTGACCTCATAATTATATAAAATCAAAATTCAAGCCTTAAAATTTACTTTAAATTAAAAAAAACTTACTTGAAAGCCATTTCTAAAATCAATCAACTTACAAACTTCATTTTCTCATAAATGGTGAGTCACCTACAATTTGTGTACATACCAACCTCTATTATAGAAACTGGTCTTCATTGGAATCAGGTATCACAAGATTAATTGATTAGAATGTAATACATGTTTTGTTACTTACATTTTATTGGTTTATTAATTATTTATTAATTCTTATGTAATGATTGAATTGTTGGGGATTATGATTTAATCACCAATGCCTCACATAAAATTCTTTCCCACTTTATATTGAAGTTTTTATATAAAATTTAAAAAAATTATAAGTCATAACCAATATTTGTTTCAATATTTTCCCGTATATAACTGTTAAGATAAAGAAACTGTGATTCTTCTCTGTTTTTGTACTCACTGTTTGCTCCTTTCTAGGTGGCATATTTATTAAATGAATGTAATAATGGATTCAGGAACGTAGCACTCACTCAAATTTACCAATGGATTTGTATTCCTAGTATATAGCGTAACTCCATAATTCAATGAGAGTTGATTTTGCATATTTATGGTAAATTCACCAAACTATTTGCATGGAATTTAGCCCCTCGTGGCACAAGAGTTCAGAAATGTTTCCAATGTTGAAAAGAAGCGCACGAATCAAGAGTGCAATCGGATTGCACAGAATGCATAGATGAGATGTTTTGCGTGTAAAGATATTTAACACAACAGAAGAGAATCAATATCGTGCTCAGGGTGCGGTAGAAGAAGCCACTTACGATTTTAAATCTGGAACCAGATAGACAGAAGAATATACGCAGAAGAGCATGGACCACCAAGACGGACACAGGTCACCGCGTTTCAGACTTATCAATCCGAGAACGATGAAAAGACTTCATGTCAAGACGAAGATTACCCAAACCGAGAAGCTCCATCTTTAAGCGAAATGATCGGATATGGGTATGAATCAGATATGGGTAATAATGTCGATTGTGTATGGAAGTATAAATGTATAAGTAGATATAAATATATAAATAGTATTAGTAGTAAAGTGAATAGTATAATTCCTTTTGTAAATAATGTAGAAAATATTAATAATAATAACGTGAATAGTACAATTCCATTCGTAGATAATTTAAATAGAGTAAATAATAAAATGTTGGATGAGAATAATGTAATTAGAAATAATTGTAGCAGTAGAATTGTAGGAAATATCAATATAAAATAAATAATGAGCTTAAAACAAATTTTAAAAAAGCGAATCAATGTGATGCAATAGAAAATGTTAAAAATAAAAAGTCAATAAAAAATATAGTTACGGATATTGATGATGCAATTATTTTAAATGTGACGAATGAAAATAATTTGAAAAAACTAAAATGCGGAAATAATTTATACACATAGTGAAAAGGATATTTGAATATTTGATACATGCGACTGTATAAAACAAAATAGAAGTGAAACATATTTGAAGAAGGATCAGTATAATATTGTTTATGATAAAATGGGTGGACGTCCAAGTGTAATAATAAGCATAAATAATTACTTTAAGAATTGTTTGTTTGATGCAGGAGCAAGAATGAATTTGATGGATAGTTTGATTATAAAAGAATTCAGAAATCCATTTTTAGACGAAAACGGAAACAAAATTTGGTGCGCAAATTGTAGTCCATTAAAACGTTTGGAAGAATCAAGCTTAGAATAAATATAGGAAATAGAGAAGAAAATATTTTTTTGTTGTAGTTGAAAATGTTTCACCATCGATAATTGGAGGAATCGATTTATTACGTAGGTTTGACATAGAATTATTGAAAGTTATAGGAAATAGCAGTGCAAATGCAACCAAATATATATTTAGAAATAGGAGTAATATAGAAATATGCAACATTGAAGCCAAACTCAGAAAAAGAACGAACGATTAACTTTGATTTAAAAGAGCAGTGGAATAAGTAGGATTAAGGTGTGACAACAAGCTTCATGGAGTAATTAAAAAAATGCTGAAGTATATACGAGAGAAGTATTTATTTGAGTCTAACTTGATAAAAAAGTTGCAAAGAATCACAATATAGAGCTACAATTTATCTCGAGGTTTTACGAAGTAATTTAGTAATATTACTTAGAATTATCTTCAAAATTCTTTAGCAGCAATCTGTTCTTATATTCAAATTTGATTTAAAGCGATTTTAGGTTTCCTATAACCATCGTCATTATTAGAAGTTATCTGTTTTTGGCCAGGGATCCGCCATTATTGCTCGATTTTACGTCCTTGATTTAATTATGATCCTTGAAAAATTCGTATATTCTGTGATTAGTGTTGTCAAGTTTGAGTCAATTTGATATTGATTACCTACCTCACATAAGTATTGTTGCAGTAAATGAAGTGTTGGGGAAAATCAATAAGAATCTAAGTTGCAATGAAAATATATTCATCAACAATTGAAATCCCCATTTTCATGACGCCTTTGAAGAAATTGAAGTATAAGGATGGGGAAAGCTGGTTTGTAAATATTTCAATACAGAGATATAAAATGAATGAGAAAGATGTCATATCACCAATATGAAGAGTAGATAATGCTCAAATTTCTCTAATATTTTAATAAATGTTTAGTTTTTAATAGGTCTTTTAATATGACTTTTTAATAGCCGAATGGGTTTTCTTAACAATAGATGAATAATTAGAATTTTTTAAAAGTTGAAAATGTGTGTGTATGTAAAAGTTGACTGAAAAAGCCATCGTTTAAAGTGTTATGAGTGTGAATTTGAGATAAATAATGATATCGTTTTGTAGAGATTTAAATTCTATCTATATATTGTTTGAGTGACAATATCTCAAGTTGTTAAAAAAGATGTGTAAATTCAAAAATGGTGCACTTAAAAATGAAATTTTACAAAATTCATTACATCATAGTCTCATTTAACAGATAATTTAAATTGAAGTATATTGATATAAAAAGTTCGGGTCAACACCCAAATTTTCCCCAAAATTAGCGATTAACGCAAATTTTTCCCCAAATGTAATTAAAAGATAATTGTTTGATAATTAAAGAATAATAGAACAAAATATAAAACTATAATAAATATAAAATAAGGTTGATCACATTTTTATTAAATCAATTAAATGTTGAAAATCATCACGACAAGTCTTCGAGAGAATTTTTACATAATCCTTTCATTTGTTTAATTAGTAACTTTATATTGCTCCACATAGACTCCATAGACTCCATATGCTCCACATAGACATTTTTTAATTGATTTTTGATAGAGTTATCTATTAGATATCTATTAGATAAAATGATATATTATCTGCTACTATCTTATCAACATGTTAATTAATACGCAAATTTTTCCCTAAAAGTTTTTATAAAAAATAAAAATTCATGACGTAATCAAAGATTTAAACAAATATTTAAATATTAAGTAATCGGTAATTAAAAAAATTTAAAAATAAAAAAATTATATGGGGGGGGTGGACTTGTCAAAAAAAAGTGAGAGATGAGGATTCCTATAGGATCTGCTCACAAGTCCTTAGTGTCCTATATTAGATAAAAGAGTCGTAGTTTGGGTGTGGAGTTTAGGTGTATCGTCTAAATGCACTTTAAGTCAATTACAATTAATGATAAACGAAATGTTGCTCGCCGCACACAGACCACTGAACTCTAGTGTGTGGTGTGATAAGACAATGTAACTACGAACAAACTAAAAAGCATGACACAGATCCCGATCTTCCTATCTAATTTTAATCTTACCCATAGCGTCCCGCGATTGCCTGACTTACCTGTTGCAAGCATGACACAGACACAAAGAGGCATACCAAATGTAGACCTCACAATGAAATTACCGATGAACAGTGTATTAGGTACTACTCACTCCTCGTAGGTCAATACGATCTATAGTTTATTATCTTGCAATTTATATTGGCTGTGGTCAAAAAGATTTAGCGATTTTATCGTATGAAAGTGAATTCGTCTTTTCAAAACAACAAAAGAAAACAAAAATTCTGTTCAAAATTTCAATCACACAATAAATAATTTTAATACATAAATATAGGACTAGAACAAATTCATAATTCAAAACGATTGTAAGTTGGCAAAGTTCAGAAAAGTTGGTCTACCCAAAATTTCAGTATTAAATTGTGACTGAAATGCTTTAGTGTGCGAGTATGTATGCATGTATTGATTCATTTCTAATTCTAATCATTTTTAATTCTAATAATTTTTAATTTTAATTTTTATCAATTTTGATGGCAATTTTTTATAATTTATGTTTTATTTTATTTTCTGATTTTCATATTTTATATAATTTTAATTAATGTGTCCCGCCATGATGGATATGATCATTTTCTAGATTATGGTATAATTCTATAATTTTATAATTCCTATTTCTTTAAATTTTTACATTATTTTATTTTAATTTTTTGGCAATTTAATTTCAAAATTTTTATATTTTAGTTAACTTCAACTAGTTTTTGTCGGCCATGATGGATTGTGCCATTTTCATAGAATATATTAGAATTTATTATAATTTCCATTATAATTGTGAATCCTAATTCATTTTTTGATGTATTTGTGTAAATCTATTTCATTTCCATTCCTAATTTCTCTTTTACTCAAATTTGTTTACTTTCTGTTATTTATCAATGCTATGTTTGAGTTTGTTTCGTGCAATACTTCTTGTTCTTGATTTATTTTATTATTGTGTTTTATCATTTTGGTGTTGTGTAAGTTCTTTTAATGGTGTTTATTTAATATTTTACGTTTTTTACTATAACTTTTCTGAGTGTTATGTCTGCGTGCTATTTTCCGACACATTCCAATCATGTTACGGGTACGTGAGCCTAAATCAAGTTTTTGCCCAAACACTTGTTTTATTAAAAAAGGAACAAATATTTGAAAGAATCTTTAGATATATTTTAAGATTTTATTGTATAAAAATTAAATAATTGAAAACCAGTGCGTTAATTAGACCCCTCAACATAGATGATTATTCAAAATATGTTTGATTAAATAAAAAAAGATCAAAATAGAAAGTACTGAAATAACAGTTAGTCTTATTAGGAAAAGTTGGGTGAATATATTATTTAATAATGTAGAACAGTGACCTTTTAGTAGTCAAGGGGCACTTTTGATTATAAGGAATTATTTATGCAACTCAAATCACATAGAGTAGATGAGCCCACATTAAATTTCAGCTTTCATAATTTTGCAAAGCACTTGGACCAAGCTCGCGGAGCACCGGCTATGAACCATTGGTGTAGAAATATATACATTGGATTATAAAATATTTTTTCTCTACAGTTTCTGCCGATACCAAAAATATTAATTAAATTTTAATATTGTTTTTAATATAAAATTATAAAATATGCAATAAAATATTTGGTACTTCCGTGTTATCTTACCCCCAAAAATTAAATTATAAAATACAATTAAAATCACAATATAAAAAGGAGAGAATACATGATTGATGACGTTATTGAACATTATTGAACATCAATTTATTAAGGCTATCTGTGATTTATGTGATTATATGATTATGTGAGTTTATGTGGCGCAAACGTGTTCTAAGCAACAGTGCTGATGTGTTCGACACTATTCTCAACAACATTGTGGTTTCCCTGGCCACCTGGATGACCATTTACAAGCTCTTTACAAACATTTGCTGAGTTTGTAACTGTGATTTAGAAAATAAATATAATAATTATATGTGTTCTTTTTTAATTCAATTTTTGGGGGTAAGATGACACGGAAGTACCAAATATTTAATTTCTCAAAAATATGTATTCCTAGTGTACCCCTTTGGGGTGAATCGATATCCTATAAACAAGGTGATAAGAGCTAACGTTAATAATTTTGAAGGAGTTAAATAATTTTATACCATCACTATTCACCTTCCTGCACATGGAGAATGAAATATCATATAATAATTTCCTCTCATCTTCTGATGGATCTTCATTGGCAACGTTTTTGAATGAGAAATTCTATCTATTTCAATAATCGAAAAAAACTTTACAGAGTTTCATTTTCAACTCGACACTCTAAATAATGGCCAGTCCATTCCTGTGCGAGGGGCCCCTTTGACCTATTTCTAATGAATATTCCAATCTCCTTTCTAGAGTGATTTTAATTTGTCCAACTATCAACAAATATGAAATGATAAAACAAAAATTCAGAAATAAATATGCTTTACCTTAGGCCCTTGATGACTGATGCTTCGGAATTTATTATACACATTTTCGTAATCAGTTTTGCACGAATTTATTTATATTGAAACAGAAATAAAAGCGCAAATGTTTATTACTGACAAGCATCCGCAGGTGACAATCAGTAGTATATAAACAATAAAATTATATTAATACAAAATTTATTGTTAAATAATTTATTGTAATATTTAAATGTGGTTTACACTGATTTGTTTTGTGCTTTTATTGTGCTCCAGCGGTGCTGATGTCCCTGATTTCATTGATATGTCCGCATTCTCCCCTAGCCTGGCCGCTGTCATGGATGATGTATTTATATATTTCAGCATTCATTCACCCGGCATCACAATGAGGGTAATTTCATCGCATTTATGAGATGTTCCCATTTATCATTCAGATTGAATGTGCCAAATGCGATTACAATAGAAAGGATCAGAGAATAACTTGCCTAGGAAATGAATTAGTAGAAATATCTGTAGAACTAAAGAAAGGCAGTAAGTCCATAAAAACACCTTTCAATGTCAGCTGTGATGAGAAAGGCATTAATAATCGCCTTGTGAGAGCAATCCATGAGACAATAGGCCCCAATAGGATCATCATTTCATGGGATACCCCTTCTCATGATATTATTTATTATTTATTACATCTCAGCAACACGTGAGCATATTTATTTGACCTTCACCTGATCCGTCAGCATATTAGAGCTGGCACTTATACTCACAGAATCATCAATAACGCAAGGCCATACGCATCATTCACGGATCTGAATGAGAAATCCTGGTATCAGATTTGTATGGCATCAATTAATATGAAATGGATCACCAGCAGATTCATATGCAAACAGATATTAACGGATTTCTCCATCACAGGTCCAGTGACAAATGTCAATGCCAGTGCAGATTCTCATGCAATATATTTGTCATGGGACAAACCGGAATACCAATACGATATTCCGCAGGGTTATATTGTTCATGTCAAGGGCAATCATGCGCAATGGTGCCAGCACAATAATAATAATATGGTTATCATTGATATGTTTTGAGAATGGATTAATGTGGTTCATCTAGACTGATAATGTGCCGATCACAAACCCGGATCAAACATGCCAACAGCAGGATCACCAATCATGGACACGACTGCAGCAACTAGAAATAAAGGATTTGCACGCATATTCCAGTTTCACAATAAATATTATCCCATACAACAAGAATAAACAGCAGGCCCCCCAGTCAATATCAATAGTTACAAAACAAGGAGGCAAAATATTGAATTTTCATATATTTGTGGTGATGATTTGATCTGATTCAGAAAGCGGACCAGTGCACAAATTGGAAATCAAAATCCATGGATATAATTTCATGCTGATTGGATTCAAGGAGCCGTCAATGCCGAATGGAATCATTGAGAAATATCGAATCAGAATCATCCAGCACAAAATCAATATGTGCAATCAAGTAATTGTGATAATCAATTCAATTAGAAATCAATAAATTGAATATAGACCAATCAAATCGTTCACAAATCGCATTTCATGGGCAAGACAGAAGGTTGGGTGGGTTTGGGGAGTGCTAATATATGTGGATTATATTTGTTGGAGGTGGCACCGATAAATGGGTGGCATATCAATGATGGAGTGGGCAAATTATCCACTAATATCATTCCGTCTCCCATCCGGTAAATCTGTTTAAATGTGTTCCTATATTTATTAATAATATTGACCATAGCTTTATAAAATTATCAGTGAATATGAAAGTTATAATGGTGATCAAGAAATAAATCTGTTCACGAAAACAGAAAGATAAGATCCGGTCCCTTACTTTTGATGGTCTTATCTATTGGAGCCATTCTGGCTTCATCAACGCAGGAGAAAATTAAAAATTAGAATATTGCTTAATAACAAAAGCACAGAAACAGCCAGCGCTTGAAAGCATTCCTATTATGGTACCTACGTTTATACTTTGCCATGACTCCATGACTCCAATTCCTTCTTCGATGGGTTCAACCAACGCGATGTTATACCCCTTAATAATAACAGCCCTTAACATTACTGTATCATCCAAATATCAAAATTAATCATCACATATTCCATACAGTACGAAGTACAAATCCTGATTGTCATACAAGTTTATTTACAATGATCAGTACACGTAAAGACAAACTATAAAAGATAAAGATCAGGCAAGAGCGATAAGTATGTCCCTTATGTCCAGTGAGTTTATTAGTACAGTATTGCAACAGCTAAATAGTGTCAAATTCAACGTGACTCTATACCTATACTCTACCTAAAGTTTTCAGTTTGGCGGACCAATACCACTTTTATTAATTATATGGCCTTAAATATGCTATGAAATTTATAAATAAATGCATGTCTGGTGAATTTTATATTAGGCTAATTTTTTGACCTACGGTGCTGAACGGCAAGGTAGGTCTCACGGACAAGTGGCGGTCCTCGGACCACCATGTTGAGAAATATATATATATATATATATATATATATATATATATATATATATATATATATATATATATATATATATATATATATATATATATATATATATATATATATATATATATATATATATATATATATATATATATATATATATATATATATATATATGGATATACAGTTTAGTTTGGACTGATATTATGTAAATGCGCATGTTGCATTATTCTTAGTTATTTATAAACAGGAAAGGACAGCCGTTACGGTAACATGCAAGTTATAGAAGTTATATATATATATATATATATATATATATATATATATATATATATATATATATATATATATATATATATATATATATATATATATATATATATATATATATATATATATAAATATTAAAGAAACCTAAAATTAGACTTTCAGCATAAGAGGCGAATATCATTTCAAATCAAGGGCACTTTGATATAGCGAATGTGATAAATGCATCGAATGTCAAACAATTTACGTCAATGATAAAAACAAGTCATCAATGACTGTTAAATTTCCTAGGAACTGAATTTTGTAATTTATTAAAATGTTTTATTTAACTTATTTACAAATATATTTTAAAGAATAAGGTACTTCCGTGTTATCTTACCTCCAAAAATTAAATTATATAATACAATTAAAATAACAATATAAAAAATGAGAGAATACATTATTGATGACGTTATTGAACATTATTGAACATGAATTTATTAAGGCTATCTGTGATTTATGTGATTATGTGAGTTTATGTGACGCAAACGTGTTCTAAGCAACAGTGCCGATGTGTTAGACACTAATCTCAACGACATTGTGGTTTTCTGGTCACCTGGATGACCATTTACAAACTCTTTACAAACATTTGCTGAGTTTGTAACTGTGATTTAGAAAATAAATATAATAATTATATGTGTTCTTTTTTAATTTAATTTTTGGGGTAAGATAACACGGAAGTACCGAATAAAGAAAAACCTGATAAATAAAATCTTTTAATTTCGGCAGGCTGGTAATATTATATTTTCACTGGTTTTTAGATGAATAAAATGCGTATCTAATTGTCATTGGATGCAATGCATAACTCATCAATTTACAATATCCAATCCAAATGTCGTGTTAATAACGTCATATCAACTGATCATTGTATGAATTCATTTTATAAATGTATAACTTATTTTCTGTCAAGTTGAACTAGAATTTGTCCTATCCCAATTTTCGGTTCCTTTCAATTTGTGATTATGTAATATGATAGAATATTCTTTAATAAATACATGAGTTGTGATTGAAATAGTGAATAAATATTATTCATTTCAGTTACACCTTCCATCAAATCAGTAAATATAAGATTCCAATCCAAAACCTCAATTGTCTTCAATCTCATTGTATTGCACCGAAATGTCCAATGCCAACCAATGGGATACGCAGTTGAAATAGTCAATATAAATAATCAATATGATTGTGCAGTCAATGTGTTCACAGATACTTGGTGCTGGGATTTAGAAAATGTAAGATATTTCTGATAATTTTTAACATGAGGAACAAAATCAGTAAAAGTTAGAAAAGTCGACCATTAGAAGTCAAAACAAGTGGTCAAATCATGAGAAATGAGTCGCCTACAAAATGTAAAAAATGATATCCAGTAAATCCAAAAAAATAGTCGACTAAAATATCAATAGATCTAAAACCTCATAAAAGTTAATGCTTCTTTTCCCTTCGACAATTTTTTTAGGATTCAACATTGACAACTGATATAACAAATAATTGTTTAAATATAAAAAGTAAGCTAAAATGCATGCCGACACAAAAAGTTACAAGAAAATGATACCAAATTTCAAAACAATTACACAATACGGTTCAAACATCAAAATCAATCAAAAGTCAAATACAGTTCAACATTCAATCTCTAATTCAATTACAAATCATACAAATCGTATAAATAAACTTTATCTCATCGATTTAGTCATTTTAAATGTGAAACTTTACCCTTGCTATTTATAATTAATATTCGGAAACATATTTATAATATTAGTCTCTAAACTACAATTTAATGTTAAAATTATGATCAATTAATTAAAATAACTATTTGAGCAAAACATATTTATGTATTTAAGGTCAATAATTGCATTAATGTTAAAATTATAAATATCTCAGTTGTTTGAATATTATTCAATAATGATAATATTTTTCAGTTTTTTATTATTAAATATAAAAATGATATTTCTAAGGAGTTCCAAAACTCATATTTAAAAATAATGTAGTTTAAATACTATAAGTGTCAAATAACTACTTGTGTTTCATTTTTATATTAAAATTGATATTAAATTATATTATTTTGGTCTGGTTTTGTTTTTTGTAATATTTTTATTAAGACTTCAACTTATATATTGTGTTAAATAGAAAAAATGATTTATAGCCGTAATGAAAGTAAATGAAATGGCAGGCCCAAAGCCAGCTTGGGTTGATCGATTTAATTAAATCTTTAGGAAAATCCAGTTAAAAAAACACGAGTAAGTGGTTAAGAAATGTTTGATTAAGAGAAAATGATTAAATCAGCTTAGAGGTGTTTAAGAAAGAGATGGATAATTAGGCAATTGTGTAAGAAATTGATAGAAAATTTTTAAATAAGCATATAAAATAAACCGCAGTGTAGTGCCTATGACTTCCACATTAATAAAAATATAAACTTAATAATTAAACTTAAATATATTATTAAATTAATTAAATTAAAATGATTGTTTAAATATTCTTTTTATTCAAAAACATCATATACAATTCATGCATCTTTCGACATCTCAATCGTTAACTCTCATCAAAATCAATAGAAAGGATTTGCCAAACATTCGAAAAGCTGAACCCTTTATTTTCCTAGCTGACATCTCTCTGTTGATGAGCTTGACCATCAACACCTTCTATTCAACCAAAGAAAACTTCCTTAGAATACTAATTCACAATTCTAGTAAATTATCATGATAAAGTTTGTTATGAGAGCCGGACTGACCCATCCATCTTTGATTGACAAAAGAGGTTAATGATCAAAGTTATTCCAGATATCTCAATACTTTCACATCGTACTATACTGGAGTCGACATGCCTAATAGCTTGTTCATCAACAATCTCAATACAATCGCCAGATCAAGTACCCACGCTTTCGTGGATACATAGACTTCTGGAGAAAATATTTCTATGATCGTTTTCAATGTCGTTTTCAATAAAAATTTTATGCAAATTAGTTTCATGTTACATTTCTGAATTACATTTCTGAACATCATTTTTTGGATGGAAGAGCATTTCGTGAACTTCTAGAATTTGCTACGTCAAAAATCAATTTTCTTTTCAATAATGAATGGTAATAAATGGTATCAACAAATAGATAAAACATTGTATTCACATGTAAAACGGAGAAAAAGCATCACTTGCTTTCTTGTATCTGTTAATGCAACGCAAAGAGAAAACACTATGAGACAGAGATTTATAGAAAACCAACTGATACTGGTCTCTATACTTCATCCAAAAGTGAATTCAAGTAAAAAAGAAATATGGTGAAGGGGTTGATTTATCATTCATGGTCTTTGTCTTCTACTTTTGAAAATTCAGTAAAAAGTGTTGACAAATTGGTTGAATTGTTAATGAAGAACGGTTATTCAAATTCCTTTTTATTAATTATGGTGAAAGAGTCTGTTGACAAATTTATTAAAAATTCCTAAGGATCCATGTTTGAGAAATTCTGGGTGTGATTTTGTTGAGGTGTGTGAGTCTGATGAGTTAAATAAATTAAATAGTGTGAGCAAGGATGATGAGCCTAAATTTGTGTTAGTACTGCCGTACTCATGAGGTTTTAAGGATTATAAAGTGAAGATAAGAAAGCAGTTGGGAATTAAAATTATATGATAGTGTCAACTTCATGGTTAGCACGCAATATGTTTATTAATAAGTTTAAAACTCCGGTCGAATTGTGTTCCAATCTCTGTATTCGAGCTCGAGAACATTATAGACCGAAGGCTTTGAGCCATATTAATGAACACAATAAGGGCTGTAAGAATAAAATAGGTATGTCTGATTTTAAAATTTTATTAAAATATTTCGATAATTATTGGGAACGTGTGATTTGTGAGGCGTTGTTGATAAAGCCATTGAATCCGAAAATTAATGTGCAAAATGCAGTGAATACTTTGTGTTTTAAATGTTTTTAAATAATTTTTTGTATATTGTATGTGTAAAGAGTTAAAATTAAAATGTTAAATTAAAATTATTTCATGATTAAATTTTGTAAAATTAAAAGTGAAACTTAAATTATTCGAAATAAATTAGAATTAAAATGGTTTGAAATTAAAATATTCATTTATATAATATAAAAATTATATTATTTTGAAATTAAAATTTATAAAAAGAAAAAGTACCAAGAATATTTGTTTATATAAGCAGATTTAATGAAATATAATTTTTGGATTTATTTAGTCTTAGTAATTTATTTGATGACAGAAGAATTGAATGATATAGTCTCTAACAGTATTGATTGTTGTTTGTTAAATTAATTAATTAATAAAAAATTTTTAAATTATTAAATTATAAGTGTTAAAAAAGATTTTTAATTTTAATTATGATTTTTAAAAAATGAAATATTTTTATAATTTATTTAACTTTAATTATGATTTTTAGAAAATGAAATATTTTTATTAAATAATAAAATTTTTTATATAATTAATAAAATTAATAAATTTGTTTAAAATCCTTAATTTATATAGTTATTATATCCCACCTGATGATGACAGGAAACTGTTTAAATAAAAAAAATAATAAAAAAATAATAATATATTAATTTAAGTATAATTTTCTTAAAAATAATTAAATGTTTTTATTAAATAAAATTTTTTTTTATATATATTTTATAAATTTGTTTAAAATCCTTAATTTTATTAGTTATTATATCCCACCTGATGGTGACAGGAAAACTGTCGAAATATATCGTGAAAAGAATGTATGATTGGCGTTATCTTATAATTAAATCATTGCCATGTATGTTTAACTATTTATAAGATATTAAAATTAATACATTTATCTTATCTGTGTCTGATTCCCAAAATAGATTTTGCAGCAATATTTCCTATTATTATGATATATAACTTTAAAAAAATGATAGAGATTCCTGCTAATATTTAATATACAAAATATTATTCAAAATATCACCGTGCTTATAAAAACAGTTTAATTAGAGTTTTGGATTACTAATAAATTTAATAATTATTATGATTTTTTTTTATCTAGGAAAAATGTTTAGATATTTTCATTGAAGAAAAACTTAAGCTTTTTTAACGAGAATTTCATCGATAAAAATCTTATTGTTTTTACTAAAATACAATTAAAAAATCCTGAGTGCAAAAAATACCGATAGAAAAATACTTGGCGGAAATTAATTTAAAAATATATATAAAAATAAATACTATTAATTTAAAAATAAAATATAAAAATAAATATTTATTTAAAAAATAAAATATATTTAATTAACTTATTTCAAAAGAAAGGGAAGTATAAAATATGTAATTTCGAAAAGACAAATATTTTAATTACAATTTATTTTATAGATAAAAACAAATAAAACAGTTCGATTTCTAATACAGCGCAAGCAAAGATAACCATTTCTTTTAACGACATAAAAACATTTATTTTCAAGATGAAGAATATTTAATTCAAATTATAAATTTATTAGCCACTTGCGCTATAATGCCTTGCTATCTGTACTAAATATCGATATGACCTTCATAGCACATCGTGTGATCTTGTTAAGCAAGCAATCAACAAGCTATGGATAAATTTAGAAAGAAATCATTTCAAATGCCAATTCGTTGCAAATTGCTTTGGACAGGTTCACCACTCGTGCATGTTAATTAATTGCCTTCACAAATGATTAAGTAAATTTTATTCAAGAAATGGTCCGACTTTGCAGTATTAGTGTTATATATCTTCATATTGCTTACAGATATTGGAATTATATAACAAATATATGTTTAGCTAGTCAACAAATCCTGCTCAAATATCGAATACTTCGCGTTGGACTATGAAAAGAATTCTATTAAATCCGTGTTCAACAGAACCATTCACCCGCTGTCTAAATACAGTTACAAAATATCATACATGACTGAACAAATCCGAGCGTACGATTCTGGGACAATTGGCAAAGAAAGAAATATCAAGTAAGAATTTAGTAAATTTCTATAATTACTAGAAAGGTTACCAATAACATTGCCAATGCTAATTTTGGAATTCATGCAAAAAGTAAAAAAATAAGATTTATTCCAAAACAATATTATCACCCACCCAACTTCAGTTTACAGGCAAATTTCAAATATTATAATTTCAATTTCATCAAATAAAGCTGTGATTAAAACTACATAAATTCCTTAAACATTAACTTTTATACAATTTTTTATTTTTAAAACGTAAATAATTCATTAATTTTAAAAACCAATTATATTTTTTAAATTTCCAAATTTTATGTTTTTAACATTTCAAATATTAACATTTTTAATTTTATTGAAATAATTTCTTTTGATTTCCACCTCTGATTTCGTTTCAATTGGCATTGTATTTATAATCGAAATCGACTATGAATCAGTAATATATCGATGTTTTTTGATATTCACGAATTTTCAGCACTGCCTTTTACAAGTGATTTTTAATCTTATATAATTCGCCCTTCAAATGGAAAATAAATTTACTTTAAAAATCATAAAAATAATTTTATTTTTAATTCTTTTACTCTTGTTCTCTATTGATATGATTTTCTTTTCAAAGATTTTTATTAATTTTAAACAGGAATTTCGATCAGAAATATTGATCTAATGAAAACTACGCAATGAGAAAATGTATTCATTTAATTTTGTATGAGATTGTAAGATATATTTAGAGTTATAGATACATATTTAGATTTACAAACTTCAGCCAAAATATTCAAATTCTTGTAATGAGTTTGACAGCACTGCAGTTAGTTCAATCGACATTTTGCAGTGTAAAACATATTAAGATGCAATAGTTTTGGCTCCTAGTTGTAATGAGCAGGGCTTCCCTAATCACAAGGCTAAATGGGCTATAGCCCCAGGGTGCAACCCCTTTGGGCGGCAATTTTTATTTGAGATGTATATATTTTTTGTTATTATTAGTTATACTCGCCGCCCAGATGTATTACTATATCTAAACGTTCTTTACTTAATTTTCTTATGAAGAGAGACCCATTATCTTTAATAGTCCACGGGTGCCGAATTTCTTAAGACGGTCCTGGTAATGAGAAGTAAAATAAAGCATTCGCCAGGGTAACTTGATTTTTCTTCACTTTAGAATGAGACAACAATTCTATAATAGAAAAATAATATAAAGAAAATAAAACTATGAGAAAGAGAAATAAAAATAATTTTTATATTCCTTTCCCTTGCTTAGATGTTTATATTTAAACTATGCAAACATAATTCTGAATGATTGTTTTTACCACTATAAAGTTACGTATTTGCAAAAATTCCTTTTTATTCTTGATCTATTTTCATTTTCAATTTTCTTTATCTTCTATTTCTTTCAAACTATAAATCAAAATTAAACAAAATATTGATCAATAATCTGAAAAGAAATGAAAATATAACAAATCTATTACACATATATTAGGAGTGTTACATGTATAAACGCTTGAGAGAACAAGTGACATTTATAATATTATTTGAATTATAGGTTGCTTTACCGATTGCTACAGGAAAGATTTGGCATATTCTGGGATCAGATCAGCCGATAAATATGGAAATGTTTGTTTTCAGTGGAAATTTTCTAAATCTTTAGATAAGAAAGTTCTGAAATCAAATATTTGCATTGATGGAAAGAGTGCACCTTGGTGTGTTACAAAAAGTGGTTGGGAATTTTGTGATATTCCTGCCTGTTCAACAGTTCAAATTTGTATTTATATTATCATGTTATTTCCATTTCATTCAAACAATTCAGCTACCGGATGTGTCACAATCACAGCAACAGAAAGCAATACGGAATCATTGAAGATAAATTGGTCCCCGCCAGGAATCAGTGAAGCAATTATCGGTTACATAATACTGTTGCACAATACTGATAATGATTGCGAGCAATACCAAATCCAATTGTGCAATACTTGTCAATCTGTGAGATACTCGATACTTATATTAATAAATACTATTGATGATGTCTAGGAGGCATCATTCACAAATAGAGTAAAAAATCTCTATTTATCATGCAAAACTGGGAAGTCAGACCGCCAAATCCGATATGAAACAGAATTCAAAAGATTACATCAGGACCAGCAATATATTCTATATGTAATGCCGATTATCAATGAAGCTGCGATTGGGGAGGTGAAAAGCCTGACGATTCGTACCAAATTAGCAAGTGAATAAATTATTGTCCATGAAATATTTTATTTCAATCATTCTAGGACCGGATGTACCTCAAAATGTGATAGTTTTATCTAAATCATTAAGAGAGATCATATTAGGATGGGACAAACCCAATATTTTCACAGAACAAGGAAAACCCGCACATTATCTGGTCACTCGAAACTCCAAAGAAATTTATGCTAGAGTTGTTTATGGAGAAGAAATTAAATCTTCAGATTTAGCTATGTGCACAAAGTATTGTTTCACGGTGCAAAGGGTATTGGAGGCAAGGTCAACTGAAAGAAGCAAGGAAAATTGCCTGTTTACATTGGCACCGAGTAAATTATGGTATCCCTATACCGACTGACATTGAAATTATAGGACCAGGACGGGTAGAGATTGACAAGATTCAGTCAGGATATTTGACTGATCAATGGATCAGTTGGAAATATCTCGGATCAGATCAATGTGACAAGAGATATCGTTTGGAATACGCTATTAAATACACCAATGATACCAGCTATTTGCAAATAAGTAAAATTCCAGTTGCTTATAACCCCGCCGCGGAAACAATAAAGTATCTGGTATACAAACAGCAAACTAAAACATCAATCGAAGACCCGTAAAGTAATATTGGTACTGCTTTTATACCTTGGAAAGGTGGTCCAGTGAACATAATTGGAAATAAATAACCCGAAGAGATAAGAGCCTATTGGAAATCGTGATGAAGGCAACTAAACACATTTTAGCCGTAAGGAGAAGACAGGCAAGGAAGAGAATAACAATTTTTGCTTATGCTAGCTGGCCTAGAAATTGAAAGTTTCACAAGTTAAAACCTTCAAAAACGGAAATATTTGTGTAGAGAACTTAAGGTTATCAACTAGAATGGCTGACTGAAGGCAAGTTGGAGCCTAAGAAGAAAAAAAGAACGTTCTATTAAGATGAATTGAGATTTTCTTGGATGTTGTTATAATGATTAATATGCCAGTAGTGCTACAAGCGTCATATGAACAGTCATATGGCTTAAGCAATGGTAAAGGAAGGCTTTCCAACAATGAAACTCACGTTATCAATTTTAATAGGAGCCACTCTTCATAGTAAGTTACGAGATTACTGTAAATGATGGCATTTTCCCACAAAGATGTCACCAAATGGATTCAGCGACTCATATAAAATAGTTTTCAATAAAATGTTATATGGCTTTAGAATGGGGTCCTTATTGTTATTATACGAACCCAGCGGAGCATATTTTGGATACAATGGTGGTGAATTTACAATGGGAAACAGAATGGTAAGGTAGATTCATCATATTTTTTACTCTAGACTCTAGAGTTACACATTTCAGCGTTTCCCTATAAATATACAATATTGCTATACCGGATACTTTAGGATTTCATTGGCCATATATGCTGACACGCTTCACTATAATTTGTTATATCCATGGAATTGAATTATAATTTATATATATATATATATATATATATATATTATATATATATATATATATATATATATATATATATATATATATATATATATATATATATATATATATATATATATATATATATATATATATATATATATATATATATATATAATGAGGCCACTTGGCTTTCTGAGACGAGACAGTTTATTTCTACCCCCCCCCCCCTCCTCCCCAATCAAGTGGCATCCTTTAATAGGAACTCAGTACAAAGACCAAACTACATATTGAATAAGTCAAAAGTCACCATTTTTCTTTGAAGGTTTTGTGTTGATAACTTTTCAAGGAGAATGATGCTTATTCAGTATGAGTGAAGGTAAACATTCTCTTTTGTTTTCACAGATTGCCTTGACTAATGATGAATTTACCTTTCTATCTCTTCGGCCAAGACTTAATAAATCTGAGGAAAGTGTAAATAATATTTATAAGAAAAAAATAATAAGTTTAGAAATTCGGCAAAAATATTTGAAAAATAATAAAAAATTGTCAAAAAGAAAAAATTTAAAAAATTAACAAACAGGAAAATTTTTACATTTTCACAGTAAAATTAAAATTCAATCAAAATTTCATTTACAAATTATTTTCTTAAGCAAATTAAAGAGGGCTTTGAAGCTAAAATTAATTAATTATTTCATATTTAATTGATTCTGCTATTAAGGAAGTCATAGTTTTATTATTATTATTATTATTATTATTATTATTATTATTATTATTATTATTATTATTATTATTATTATTATTATTATTATTATTATTATTATTATTATTATTATTATTATTATTATTATTATTATTATTATTATTATTATTATTATTATTATTATTATTATTATTACTATTATTATTATTATTATTTAAAACAATAAAGTGATAATTTAAGCCTTTTGCTGCGAATAATGAGGGGATTGACAAGGAATATTTAAATACATTGTTATACATCATTAAATACATTATTCGCAGCAAAAGGCTTAAATTATCACTTTATTGTTTTAAATATTAATATTATATAAAACTTAAAAATTATTTAAAAAAATTCATAATACTGTTGGTAATATACAAAAATGTATAAAATATTGAAATTTATTACAAATTAATTAAAAACTAATTTAATATTCAAAAAAATAAAATCAATATTTTTCTAGAAAAAGTGGTAACCGGTAGCAAATGAGAATCAAAATACAAAAAATAATTTTAAATTGATGAGAGGTTCCTATGAGGGTTTAGAATCGAAAAAGAAATTAATCAACCTTATTAGTCATTCAGGTAAAACTCATAAATACCTAGAAAATCTAGAGAAATGCCAGCCAAAGCGGGTTGTAAAGGGGAGATATGATCAAAATATTTCTAGAAACGCGAACTCAAACCCAGTTAACAAAAATAATGGGGAGAAAACAGTACCATTAATACATGGGCCTCTCAAAATGAATAATGGTAACCAACCCCTCTAAAAGTAACTGATAAAACTTTAAAATGCAGTTACTAAATTAAATATTAAATTAAAAATATTTTACTTAGCGGCCAAAGAGAAAACAGGGACGAAATCGAAATTATTTGTTAATTGCTGAAAGTTCAAAGTGCATTCAAACTAGTTTTTGATTTCTCATCCAATTTTTTGGTATGAAAATCCATTTTCTTAAATCACTTTCCCTGAAATGATGTATTATGCCCATCAACTGCTATCTGTATTCAATGTCAATATGATGTCCATAGCACATTGTGTGATCTTTTCTAAGTTAGCAGTCCAACTTACTTATATAAATTAAAAACACGCCAGGTGCCTGCGAATCGCTTTGGATGAGTTTTCCATACGCGCATGTTAATTAATTGCGATTGCCGGTGGTCAAAAAACCAACTAGAATTTGATCCAAGGATATTGATTTTATTCATTATATATCATTATATATTCATTATTGCATCACGTGCAATGTATGCAATGAAATCTACATTGGAAGTACCCTCAGGACATTGCACCAAAGAGTTAAAGAACATCTAGATCCTGGTGGAACATCCTCGTTGGGCAGACATCTCCGGCAGTGTCAGCCAACAGAGGAAAGAAAAAATATTTCAATAGAAATCATAGCTAATGGAAACATCCAAAAGAAAAATGTCAGAATCAAAGAAGCAATTCTCATCATAAACAGACAGCCAAAGATCAACACTAAAGAAGAAATCAATGAAATCATGAATTTGATCTGTTGTCATTGACTTTGAGAATATATAAAGAAATTAAAAAAAATAGAATAAATTAAAAAGTAATAATTAGAATAATATAGAAAAAAATTTTAAAAAATAGGGTTTGAAAATCAAAATTGACACATTTATTGAAATATTTAAATAGCATATATAAGTAGTTTTTGGAGGCTTTATTTCAAATATTTTCAAATATTTTATTAGGCTTCTAGAAGCTAATTATAGAAGCTGTAAAAAATTTAAAAATTTTTAGTTTGTGTCATTTTTGAAATTTTAAATGTAAAAATTATAAAAAAATTTTAAAAGTTTTTAGTAAAACAATTCATTATATTTACAACCAATGAGAATAAGAGAAATAAAAGAAAGATTGAAGGGTATTTTGAAGAAGAACATTGCTAAATTCCAGGAGATTGACAAGGACTATCGTATAGTCGAAAATTCTTTCATTAAATACATTATTTGCAGCAAAAGGCTTAAATTATCATTTTATTGTTTTAAATAATAAATGCTGCTACCAAGCAATCATCATTTTATACTACTACTACTACTACTAATAATAATAATAATAATAATAATAATAATAATAATAATAATAATAATAATAATAATAATAATAATAATAATAATAATAATTATAATAAATAAGTAGGTAGTTAGTGGCCTACGGCAGCAATAGGGGGGAGGGTAAAAAATGTTGCAAACTTTTGATTGCATAACTTTTTCCGTAGACATTTTTTGATTACATAATTGAAATATTTTTCAATGGAAATTTTTAATGGAAATTTTTATGGAATAATTTTTAAGTAATTTTTAATGAAAATTTTTATGAAATAATAATAATAATAATAATAATAATAATAATAATAATAATAATAATAATAAAAATAATAATAAAAATAATAATAATAATAATAATATATCAACCAAATACTATACAACACATAAAAAATTAACTAAACACATAAAAATAACTAGACACATAAGAAAACATATAAACATTAACTAAACACATAAAAATGAACTAGACACATAACAAACATAAAAATTTACCAAACAAATAACAAATGTATAGATATAAACTTTTATTTAATAAAATTAGTTCTCATCAGACAAAATAACGTCATCGATATCGATATCATTTTCTCCAAAATCTTGTCCAATATCTTCATTAAATTCTTCCTCATCTTCTCCAACATTTTCATCAAATTCTTCTTCAACAATTTCTCCAATATATAATTCATTTAATCTTACATGCCCATATGCAAGACTAGTATTTTTCCCCACCCAAACCCTTTTGTCATCTTTGTTAGTTAGTGCTATTTTTGTGTTTTTAATTGTAAAAATTTGATGATTTTTGCTTGTTATTTTAGCCTGAGGAACCGAAAAAATCTGGTTAGTGTTATAACAATCCAGGTATGACTGATGTTTTATGTCACTACCTTTCAATGTTACACCTTTAGCCTTTTTTGTTTCCTCATCACCCAACAAGCTATAACATTTAGGTCTAAGAAAAACCCATTCCTTATATTTAAGACCTTTATTCTCGTCTTTGAAGTTTCCAATGACTGAATCAAGGTTCTTACTATATAAGGAATGACAACTATTGTAATTGGAAGTATCTAATAAATTATCTCGAATCATTGCAGGTAAAAGAACCTCGAGTTTACAGTTAATGACTTCGAGGAAAAAAGAATCTGTATCACCTGCAACGATATTAATTTTACAATTATACTCATTGCGAAATGATTCCAGATCCTTATATTGCAATTCATACATTCTAAGTTTAGATAGATCAAGTACAGATTGACCAATGTAACTTGGTCTATCTAAACATATAGAATCTGAATTCAATAATGCCGCGATTAAATTATCGTCTATTTTAATAGATTTTTTAAAAGTTGGCTTTGAAGAATATTTAACTAGTTTACCGGCAGTTGTACAAAGACGAAGATTCATTCTTCTCTTTAAATTTTCAACTGTTTTGCCGTATAAACTGTTATTTAGCAATTTATAATAATTTTTATCTAAGTTATTTATGCTTTTTGACCTTAATTCTGTATTTGTATCTATATATTTTTTAAAAATTGGAGATTGCTTAAATCTTACACCCCTATTTACACGTGTTACTTTAACACCAAGTTCCAAATATAATTTTAATTATTAAATCAAATCCATCAAGAACCCAACTAAATTCGCCACAAGGTAATGATTGACTTAAAGCCCAACCATAAAGATTATTAATATCTATATAAAGTAACTCGGTGTTCTCGTCGGTTTTTACGTAATGCTTATTCACAAAAGTAAGACCGCCTCTTATTCCACCCTCATAAAAGTTAAACATTTCGTTTTCAGTTATGAGTTCAATTGGTTCATTTAAAGACATTAATGCAGAAGACCAAGACATACCTGGAATTCCGAAATAATTCAATGGTTCCAATTTATTGTGAGCAATAGATTTCAACCGAAACTGATGAAAGAAATCAGCCAAAAGAAAACAATCAAGTTTTAGGTAGATCATCATATAATCTAATAAAGTTAGGCAATTAGTTTCTACCCAAATCTCCTGAGCTTTTTCATACTCAAGCTCAGTGACACCTTCTCAGATTGGTGGTAATTCATAAGTAGTTTGGAGAATATCTAAAGAAGTGGCGAAATTATAAGGGAAGATTCCTTTTTCAGAAACTATAGTACCAGAAAAAGCAGAATTAGTAAAAGGCAAAGAATTCAAAGTTTTGACTGCTTTAGCTAAAGAATCATTGACAAATTGATAAGAATCAATGAATCTTAAGCTAATTTTGCCTAAATGAGCAATCAAAGAAATAAATTTTTCAGTCGTTATTGGGATGCAACCTAAAGTCCAATTTTTAAATTTATTTAATCCGTATTTAAGTATATGATGCATATCGTATCCCTTCAAGTTATGAAATACGATAGGCAAAATTTTATTTATTTTCCTATTTATGTTACAATTGCTACAAGCTGCACCCAAGTATTTCCCCGTAAAATGATCGTGATCTCTAACAGGATCGACGATAGATTTCAAACAAAGATAACAAACGGAAGCACTAAGAAATTGTCGTTGTTCAATTTTCGTTAATTTAATCATAGGTTTCCTACCCATTTTATAATAAAAAGGAAGAACCTTATTTAATGCTATATCCTCTATAGCACTTAAAAAACTCTCGACGCAATCTAAACCTATGAATTGTTGATATGATTTAGATCCGTCAAAGTTATTTACAAGTAAAAGACCGGCAGATATTGGCATGTGTCGTTGGAAATGAAGATTATCAGAAGGTAAAATAGCCTCAAAATCGGCATAAACTACAAAAGGAGGAGTTACTGTTTTCGACCAGTCAGTAAACTGCAATAATTTATTTTGAGGGAAAGTGTAAAGAGTTGTTCCTAATTGATTACGTTTACATAATACTTCATGTTTGTCCAGTGCGTGTTTATTATTAAACCCATTCAAACACCGATGACACCATAATGAACGTATGCGTGTAGGACAACTAGTGTTTATGTGGCAATTCAATAACCTATTTAAATTACTTATAGCAACGTAATGGAAATTGTTTCCTTTATTTAATAGTAGTAAATTAATTACAGTTCCATTTAAAACTTTGGAACGATGTATAATGTCTAAATGTAAATGTTTTAAAACATAATTATCTGTTAATTGTTTGCTATTGTCATAAAAAAAACATTAATTATTAAGCCGGGATTTTTGGCCTCAAATTTTCTAATGTCTTTTAATTTCATCGGTAAATCTAATGAATTATATATTAAGTCTGATAAATTATAACTGGATGTCCTATTTCTAGCATAACTACTAACCTCATCATATTTTAAAATAGCTAAAATGCTATATAAAAAACATGAATCATCGGTGTTTTTTATATTAATTAAACAATATTTATTTTTTAGACAAGTAGGTAGTTCAATGAAACTCCCACCACTTAATCTACTTAACCTACTTATTTTTGTTATAGTGAAGTGGATTTCTGTTATTTTTTTTATAATCCAACTACTTCCTAACTCTGTAATATTAGTTATTTTCTCATTTAGTTCCCTAATACCTTCATCAAAAAATGATGCAGTTAAAGGTTTTGCGTAATTGGAGATATTATTAACCTTTATTTCCCCGTCTTTTTCTAATTCGATAGTTATTCCGAATTGAATTTTGACGGAGCCTAATTCGTTAATAATATCTCTCAATTTTATAATTAATTGTTCTGGAAATATTATTTCCTTTATATTTAAGTCGCTAGTATTTAAACTTAATATTTGATGGGTACCCCTTAGATCTTTTTGTATTATGGGAACATTACCCCCTATTTGTATTATATTTAATCCATCCCAAGAATCAAAGGAAGTGAATAATCCATCATTGGATTCAACAACCAATCCGACCTGGGATTCAACAAAAGGCAATCCGACCTGGGATTCAACAAAAGGCAATCCGACCTGGGATTCAACAAAAGACAATCCGTCCTGGGATTCAACAACCAATCCATCATTGGATTCAACAAAAGACAATCCAGCCTGGGATTCAACAACTAATCCGACCTGGGATTCAAAAGAAGAAGTATCTAATTTAATTTTTTTATTTGTATTATTTTTTTCTATAGTTGAGGGTCTTTTAAAAACACTATCTTTTTTTAAAATTAAACCTATCTAAATGATTTTTATGTTTATTATAAAAAACGCTATATGTTACAGGGTCACCAGTCTTACATACGGGACATATAAAATATGTTTTATTATAATATTTTTTCGTGTAATAATTCTCCACTATAGAATGGCAATTATTATCATGTTCTTTCGATGAACAATAATTTGGATAAAGTATACCTATAAAATAAAAATTTAATAAAAAAAAATATATATATAATTTAAATGAAATATTTTAATAAATGTTTACGCAAAAATTTACAAATTTTATTTACTAAAAAATAAAAATTTACTAAATTAAAAATATTAACATTTAATTAAATAAAAAATTATATTAAATTTCCTTTAAATTATATAAAAAAGTAATCAATACTTACATTGTAAATTTTCATTTCGATTTATTGACACATTGACATAATTTTTCTCTTTATTCGTATTACCTAAATTATTAATTAATTAAATCAATAAATTAAAAATTATGTTTACTTTTTCTTTTCAAATTTCCTTTAATCTTCGATTTTAAATTGTCTTCATTAATATTATCTAAATTAATTAATAAATTAATTAATAAATAAATTAAAATTTACCAAATTCCTGAATTTTTTCTCGAACATTCATAACGTTTTCTATTAAAGAATTCATTTTTAAAGGTTAATTATTTGTTAAATGTGAATAATGATTGATTATTGTTTATAGAGTATTATTGTTTATAGATTATTATTGTTTATAGGAACAAATTCTAACCAATCAAAATCAAGGAAGTGTAGGGAAAAAATATATTACGTTGCGGTATTTTAAAATTAAAATTTATTTTAAAAACACATTTTGAAAATATATTACGTTGCGGTATTTTAAAATTAAAATTTATTTTAAAAACACATTTTGACGTTAAAGTCGAGTTATGTAACAAAGACATAATTGAAAAATATTTCATAAAAGTTTTCATTTAAAATTTTCATTGAAAAATATTTCATAAAAATTTTCATTAAAAATTATCTTAAAAATTATTCCATAAAAATTTCCATCTAAAATTACTTAAAAAATTATTTCATAAAAAATTTCATTAAAAAATTTCTATTCTCAAACTCCTTCTATTATTTTGTTAATAAATTTAAAATCTTACTTTAATTTGCTTATTACATTACTTATTTAAAAATTATTACTTTAATTTACTTATTTAAAATATTTGACCATTGATTACTTAATTTAAAAATTTGGACCTTAATTAACTTTAATTTAATTTTTTAGAACCTTAATTTACTTTAATTTTAAATTTTGAACCTTAATTAACTTTAATTCAAATTTGGACCTTAATTTACTTTAATTTAATTTTTAGACCTTAATTTGCTTATTTATCTTTAATTTACTTAAGTTTAAAAATACATACCATAATTTACTTTAATTTAAAATTTTAGACCATAATTTCATGTAAAATTTTAGACCATAATTTACTTATTTGAAAATTTTAGACCTTAATTTACTTAATTGAAAATTTTAGACCATAATTTTAATGTAAAATTGTCATTGAAAAAATTTTCATTTCTCAGGCGCGTTTATAGTAGGTAGTTAAATTAAGGTCTAAAATTTTCAATTAAGCAAATTAAGGTCTAAAATTTTCAATTAAGTTCTAAAATAAAGTCTAAAATTTTCAATTAAGTAAATTATGGTCTAAAATTTTAAATTAAAGTAAATTATGGTATATATTTTTAAACTTAAGTAAATTAAAGAAAAATAAGCAAATTAAGGTCTAAAATTTCCAATTAAGTAAATTAAGGTCTAAAATTTTCAAATAAGTAAATTATGGTCTAAAATTTTACATGAAATTATGGTCTAAAATTTTCAATTAAGTAAATTATGGTCTAAAATTTTAAATTAAAGTAAATTATGGTATGTATTTTATTTATTAACAAAATAATAGTAGGTGTTTGAGAATTGAAATTTTTTAATGAAATTTTTATGAAATAATTTTTTAAGTAATTTTAGATGGAAATTTTTATGGAATAATTTTTAAGATAATTTTTAATGAAAATTTTTATGAAATATTTTTCAATGAAAATTTTAAATGAAAACTTTTATGAAATATTTTTCAATGACAATTTTAGAAAAAATTTTTTGAAATAATTTTAGATTGAAATTATGTAAATTAAGGGATACATTTTTAAATTAAAGTAATCAATGGTCTATATTTTAAACTTCCATAATCGGTAAACAAAGACTAAATTAAGTAAATAAAGGGTTAAATTAAAGAAAATTATGACTAAGTTAATTAGATTTAAAGAATAATTACCTTTTCATTTAACACTACAGTGTTAATTCTTACCATTTTAGAATAATATTTTTTATCAAAGTTCTTATCTTGTTTTATTTAATTTTAATTGAATGTAATGACGAAATAGATCGTGTTGTCTTCAATTTTAATGAATTAATTTGAAAGATTATTTAGATAAATTTTTGTGTTTAAGGTATTCATTTGTATTTTTTTTAGAGTTGATGGTTTTTGTGAATTTTTATCATTTTCATGAATTTCATGTGGATAGAATGAATATTTAAAAATTTTAAGTTAGTTAAGATAAATTTAATTAATTTCTTGATAATTGGATGCATTTTTATTGATTGGTTTTTTAATTTTAAATAAAAATTATTTTTAATGACAGTTAGGTTAATAATCACGTGATAGGATATGACTTTGTAATAATATTTTTTTTTCAATTATTTTCTAAGAATTTCATGTTGATTTATTAAAAAATTTAAAGCTTTAATGATGATTTTAATTGAATTTCTTGAACAATTGTTAAATTTTAAATAAAAATTAATTTTTTTTTAATGACTGTTATGTTAATAATTAAGTAATTGGTTTAATTTTAGATGACTTTGTAATGCATTTGACTAAATAATTTTTTTCAATAATTTTCTAAGAATATTTACACATTGATGAACTTTAAAAAAAACATAAGCTAAGAAACCAGTTAACCTTATCAAGAACTTTAAATTTACTTGATAATTTACAGAAATAATATACAAAATTTAATTTACAGAAATAATTTACAAAATAATATACAGAAATTTATGATTAAGTTTGCTTTTATGAACAATCAATATATATCATCTCTAGTTAGGTATTTGATAGGTGAAATATTTGTAGTAAATAATAAGTTTATTATGTCTTTGTTACATAACTCGACTTTAACGTCAAAATGTGTTTTTAAAATAAATTTTAATTTTAAAATACCGCAACGTAATATATTTTTTCCCTACACTTCCTTGATTTTGATTGGTTAGAATTTGTTCCTATAAACAATAATAATCTATAAACAATAATACTAGTAGTGTGTATATATCCCTAACCAACACAGCCCCCCAAGCTTTCATGCCTCCATTTCACTTAAACTATTAAAAAAACGCCCTAAAATCTATACTTTTATATCATTTTACCCCTTATTTTAAAAAACTCAATCCAACGGTTTTAAGTTTGAAGCCCCTTATTTTCATGCTCTATTTCACATAATTCCTTTAAAAAAGGCCTAAAATTTACACTTTTATGCTATTTATCACTTCTCAATAAATATAAATAAATATAATTAACATTTTAATTTTATGCCTTTATTTCACATAATCCCTTAGAAAAAAGTCCTATAAAGAGAATGGAAAAAAGAAAAATGGCATTATGAAAAACTTGAGGGGCCGCGTTGTTTAGGGATATATACACACTACTTGGGATGTCGACTAGCAAGTCGCCGGATTGGCAAATTGCTGGTTATTAATAAAAAAATAAAATAGAAAAAAAACATCATAAAAAATCCAATAAAAAAAATTTTATGAAAATAGTAAAACTGCTCTGAGAGGACAGTGGTATTTTTTTTTCCCCACTGTCCTCTCAAACGTTTTTTTTGATCCGGATCATTTTTTTATTTCAACCTCTTTCGTTTATCAAATCTCTTCCAATATACAAGCTGGCCAGACTCATACATCAGAATCAATCCGATAATAGCAGCACACCTTATTATTCGCTTCTCGCTCGAATACGATTTCATCGGCGTTTTAAGTGTGCTGCTCGAAAGTACAAATGAATTCGAAAGCGAATCCGAAAGAGGTCCGAAAACAACCAAGAAATAAATGTGCACATTATAGAATCGATCCGGGGGTGTTCGAAAGACTGGTGTCGATAATTACCGGTTCGCCACCATCACCCGTTTCAATATTTTTTTTTTCATATTTATGTTTAAAAAATAATTAATTAATAAAAAAATAAAATATACAAGATTTATTTCCTAAGATATCCACACTATATTATTTTCAAATTTTTAATATTATTTTATGTTGAAAAAAAAACTAACCTCAGACGTGATTTGAACCGCTATCCATTTGAACCACTGTGCCAGTCTATTCCCACTGCGCCATCAAGGTTTGGATTTTTTGTCATTTTTTAAATTTTTATTATAAAAATGAATAATATAAATCTTAAAATTCAAGAAAAAAATAAATTAAATCTTGATTATAATAAAGAATTTACTCATGAAATCAAGAAAAATGATATTTTAAAAATCTCGCCAACTTCAGGATCTATTGCAAACTTAAATCGTAGGGGTGATATAGTTTTTCAATCTCTTAAAACATCAAACCCAATAGATATTTGTAATGCCAAATTATATTATAAAATTGAATTAGAAATTGAAGCAAACAAAGATATAACCCTAGAAAATAATTTCTTTCCAAATTTATTCTCCAACATGAGATAAAAACTAGGATCATCAGAAATTGAAACTGTTTTGCATCCAGGAGTATATTCTACAATGTTAAATTTTATTTTAACTGGTTGTGATTATAAAAACGAATATGGTGAATTAACAGGTTGGATTCCTGATGTTAATAAAGGGGATTTAGATAAAGATGGTTTAGATATAAATTATGCTTACTATAAAAGAGTTGAACTTTATAAGTTGAAAAAATTTGAAGGTTATTTTGAATTAAAACACTTGTTCGGATTCCTTCAAAACTATAACCGTATACTTCATAATGTTTTTATAGAACTCATCTGTAATAGACTAGAAGGTGATAAAAGATTGTTCTATGGAGCTGCAGATACAAAAGCAAAATTAAAATTATCAACACTTGAACTCCATATACCCGAATGGACATTAAATCCACATTCTGAAATCAAACTCCTTGAAAGATTAAATTCCAACAAATCTATAAATGTAAATTATTTAAATCGAATCTGTAGTGAATTTAGTATGACAGAGGGTTCAACATATTCTATAAAGGTAGCAAATTTAGCATACCGACCAAGATATATCTTGATTGGATTCAAAGAAACAGATTCATCTTTCCAAAAAAATAACAATCTATTTATTCAAAAGATTGGAGATGATAATATAAAAACAATTCAAATTCAATTAAATAGTTCTTATTATCCAATAAATAGAATGGAATTTAATATTGAAAATAATGAAAACATATTCCCATATCTAAATTATATTGAAACATGTTATGATTTCAAAGTTGAACCGCAATTAAGTTTAGAAGATTTCAAAAATTTATATTCTATATTTTGTATAAATGTATCAGACCAAGATGATCGCCTAGCTATAAATAATGTTGATGTTACACTTCATATAACAAAGGATTCTAATTTTAAAGCTAAAGTATATACATTAAAATTAGAAGAAAAGAAAATAGAAATGAAATTATATGGTGGAAAGATTTCAATTATTGAAAATGTACGAGGTGATTCCTCATAAGTAGATTCCCTCATAAAAAACTTTTTAAAATGAGTAAATATTGGACATGTGAAAGTTGTAATTGTCAAGTTACAAGACATCACAAAGCAAGTCATCTCAAAACTAAAAAACATATAGGAGGCGACCTACAATCTTCAAAAACAACATCCAGAATCCTGAAACCTTTTACTAATGAAAAATATCCAGGTGAAAGACATTTTTTCCGTCACAACTATACTGGACCAGGAACAAGATTAGATATTAGATTAGATGAAAATAATAATCCTAAACAAGGAGAAGAACCAATAAATAGAATTGATCAATCAGCTTTAAAACATGATATTGCTTACAACTCAGAAGATCTTAGAGATAGACACATTGCAGATGTTAATTTAATACATGATTTAAATAATATTCAAAATCCATCAAGCAAGGAAAAGATTCAAAGAGCTCTAGTTAAATTAGCAATGAAAGGTAAGATTTTCATAGGTGCAGGACTTCCTAGAAAAGCAAAAGATGTTGCTAATAAAAAGATTATTGAACAAGCAGAGATTGAGAATCACCCCCCTGAACAACACCTCGAGAGTGCATCCAAGACTAGTTTATTAACCCCAACAGAATCACAAATAAAATATGCCAACGAATTACACCATGAATTTAGAAAAAATAAAAAATATTTAAAAGTTCAAGTACATGAAAAAGATCAAACATGGTCTGCTGATTTAGTCTTTATGCCAAAATCATCAGACCCTGAAAAATATAAAATAATTTTAACTGTAATAGATTTATATACAAGATTTGCCTTTGCAAGGTGTTTAGAAAATAAAACAGGATATTCTATTACAGAAGCATTTGAAAATATATTTGAAGAATATCAAAGAATTCCAAATTTTTATGGTGTGATAAAGGAACAGAATTTTATAACAAAGTTTTTACAAAGTTTTTAAATGAAAATGATATTAAATTATATTCAACAGAAAACGAAGGAAAAGCAGTTGTAGTTGAAAGATTAAATAGAACATTAAAAAATAAATGTGGAAATATTTTACTGCTATTGGAAAACAAAAATGGAACAATGAATTGTTACAAAAGATTGTAAATGAATATAATAATGATGTACATAGTTCTATAAAATCAACACCTTTAAATGCTTCCTTGAATCCTGAAACCATTAAAGTGGTAAATATTGAAAATGATGTTATTGAAAAACCAAAATTTAAAATTGGTGACCGCGTAAGAATATTTAAATATAAAAATAAATTTGAAAAAGGATTCACAGCAAAATGGACAAATGAAATTTTTATTATAAATAAAATACATTATACAATTCCAATAACATATGGTATCATCGATTTAAATAATGAAAAAATATTAGGTAGATTTTATAATAATGAACTACAGAAAACAGATTTCTAAATCGACAAGCTCTAAAATAAACTTTTCCACATTTCAGCTTCTTCTCTATCCAAATAAATATAATTATATTTTTCTTTCCAATGATTATCCAACAAACATATCAAACATATCTTATCAGTTCAACATTTGAAAATAAATCATTATAAATCATATTCTTATCACGCTTGTCTAATTAAAAAATATAAAACAATTAGAATTATTTCTTATAGGTTTTGATCTAAAGCATAATATGTTTGAGATATATAAATAACATTACAATTATTATGTCTACCTCGTGTAAAGTAACTCTTTTGAATCTCTTGATTTTTCATGTAACACATCATCAAATATAACTAGATTCTTTTTATCTGTAGGAAGGTAAATCCACCATGTAAAACATCTTCAGGTTATTAGAGAATAAGATCTTGGACCTACTCTTATCGTACATAATCATTTTTATTAATATATAGAGGACTTGTCCATCTGATTCTAAAATCTTTTCCTTTGTAACAATCAACCGATCACAAGGTTGAAAAACTTCTTCAGGATATGTATGTTGATTTTTAAAAATATCAATTATAGCTTTTTCAGTTAATTTAATTTTCAAATCCACATTTCAAAAGCTGTAATTCCGGTTGGTTAATGGTGTAGAATAAAAGATTAAATTATTATAATCCAAAAACCATCTTCTGATACATTCTCATAAGAAGAACATTCTTTCCACATCCAGAAGATCCAATAATTAAGATTAAAATTATCAGGAAATACTTTATTATTAAATTTAGATCTATGTCTATTTAAAATTGGTTCCAAGTTCCATTTTATTTATTATAAAATGGACAACACAAAACCCTACAGAGGAATCTTTGCAAGAATTAATAAATTAAAATAAAAATAAATCAGTAGTAATCTCTGTAAAAATATTTTATTGGGAAAACATGTAAAAGAACAAGTTAAAGACGTATTAGAGAGAGGTGGCTTTTCTTCCTTAGCTGCTTTAATACCTGCAATCATTGCCGAACTATCAGGTGCTGCTGGAATAGCTGGAGGAATTGCAACTACAGTTCAAAAAGCTAAAGAATCTCAAAAGACAGACCTAGAAAAAGCAACTACAAACTGAAATCGATTCAATGAAAAAGTAGGGCAAGCTAAAGGGGGAGTGTCCGTTGGAAGGGTCTCTATCTTAATCCATATGAGGGGTCTGCAAAAGTCTCAGGGAAACGGGTCTCTATCTTGATCCTTATAAGGAGAGGTTTAAATGATTTTTTAAAATCACATTTCTACATCTGAATCTTTATCTTCAAAGATGCTGAAGAAGATTTAAAAAAAATATTAAATCTTTTAAAGAATGGATGTCCCTTTTAAAACTAAAAATGGTAAGGATTATATTAAAACCTTTCGACCAAATGATTGATTTTTAATAC